>CATLKA010000186.1:0-88666 GCA_949987735.1 Leucophora obtusa
AAATGTACGCATAAAATGCGTAAAAATCCACAAAAAATGCGCAAAAATCCACAGAAGGTGCGTAAAAATAAAATATAATGCGTACATTTACGACAGGTGTGCTAACTTTAAGCACCACCCAAAAGTTTTTTTAAATAAAATAACAAATTAATTTTTAGTACGTATTTTATTAATAATAATATCCGAGTCATTCTCTCATAATCGTTTATGTCCAAATTAGTCGTTTTGGGATCTTAAGGCATTTGTATAAAATTCATATAAAAATTTGTTATAACTATTGAATGGGTGCGATGACTCCTGCTCAACAAAATGCCTTCTTTGAAAGGGCAGTAACCGTCAACAATAATGGGAGAAAACGCCCTAAGAGAGATATGGCCTACGCAGGAACAACTGAGTGCAATGACTCCAACTGAGTGCAATCCTTACCGTGAAAAAAAAATTTATTTGGTAGCATATCTTTTTGTATTTGGCATCACACTAAATTATATAAAATTTCATCCGGAAAATGGATTAATCAAATTGTATATAAACGAATAAAAAAGATATTTGAATTGATATAATTTCATCCAATTTTATCGGAGTTTTGGTCTTATTCAATTGCATTAAATTTTATTTTTTTATATGAATATGTATAGTGTAGGAAAACAACAAATTAACTGAGAGAATTATCTGAATGATATTAATAAATTTTTACATAAACCGATGAATTTTCACTGCGACTCGTTACCTTCTGAGTTTAAACCTTATTTTAACAATATATTGTAATTTTTATAAATTCAGTGCTCTGCCAGAGTATTATTTTTTGAACTGTTGTCAATATCTGTCTGGGATCTTATTTAATCCCAAATAAATAGAGATCTTACGTAGTACCCAAATATAATGCGGGATCTAATTTTATCTGTCATTTTTCTGGATAGTTTTAGATGTCAATCCCCAAATATATTGCTGTTTCTAATTCGATCTGCCATTTTAATGCTGAAATAAATTGCTAGATCTAATTCGATCTGCAATTTATTGGATAAAATAAAATCTTACCAAATCCCCAAATATATCACTGGATTTAATTCGATCTGCAATTTATTGGAAAAGTTAAGATCTTACGCAATCCCGAAATATATTACTGGATCTAATTTTATCTGTCATTTTTCTGGATAGTTTTAGATGTCATTGTATATTGCTGGATTTAATTAGATCTGTCATTTTTCGGATCAAATTAGATCTAAGTTTATCAACAAATATATTGCTGGATCTAATTCGATCTGCCACTTTTTCGGATCAATTTAGATCTAAGTTTATCCCGAAATATATTGCTGGATCTAATTCGATCTGCCACTTTTTCGGATCAAATTAGATCTAAGTTTATCCACAAATATATTGCTGGATCTAATTTGATCTGCCAAAATTGAGATCAAATTAGATTTAAGTTTATCCACAAATATATAGCTGGATCTAATTCGATCCGCCATTTTTCGGATCAAATAAGATCTAAGTTTATCCGCAAATATATAGCTGGATCCGCCATTTTTCGGATCAAATTAGATCTAGGTTTATCCCCAAAGATATCATTGGACCTCCCAATTTTGAGATATAACTTGATCTTAGTTTATCCCCATATATACAATGGGATCTAATACGATATGATTGGATACACCCAATTTTGAGATCTAATTGGATCAGCTAGATATTACAGCAGATCTTAAACAATATCAAATTGGATATGATTAGATATTGCGCGAGATCTACTTTTTTTACTCGGGTTTGTCAAAAGTTAGCCATACTTTGAAAGAAAAAAAATCTCACGATTTTAACCTCTAATATCTTCGGTGTTTGAAGTGATCAAAACTTGATCTATATATCAAATAAAAGCTTTTGGTCTTGATAACAATCTAATAAGCACAATTTTTGTTCTTATATAGGTCTTTTGTGGAATAAAAACATTAAAAAAACTAAAAAATTAAAATTCCTACGCCGAATCATAATGGGTCAACAAAAAAATGCTATCCTAAAGATATTGTTATTACCTTTCCAATGGTGTACATATTGTTCCAACCCTATCATAAATGAAGAAAATATCGTGAAGTTCATTTTTAAACTTTAAACCGAAGTAACTCCCCATACAGGCTTTTCGGTGAAAAAAAATTTCTTCGGGCCCCCAAAAGAGAGTTATATCAGTAGTAAAAATTTAGAATCAATCGGTGAGGTGCCTCTAAAGCCAACATACGTCCAAATTATTCAATCGAATCAAAATTCAATCAACACAAATAGGAACAAATCTTATCTCACTTTATTCAATGTCCAATCATTGATTTAAAGGCATAATGAATTATTCAGTAATTTATAAAATGAATCCAATTTTATGCATATAAATTCAAAAAAAGAATTATCTCTTTCAAGGTCTGGGTGTGTATGTATTTATTTTTTTCTTATTCAGTAAAAACAACAACAACACACAGTTAATATATTTTTTCATGTTAATATGGAAAATTCTAGAGGTGCTTTTACATTTTCATTCATAACTTTTAAACGTCTGCACCAAACATGCCCATTTCCAATACCAAACTGCTTAAGAAATTGGACAAAAATTTTGACTAAAAATTAACATCCTAGCACAACTATTTTGAGCGTGATCGTGATTTCAACAGACAGACGGACACGGTTATTATATTTTCTTATATAGGTTTAAAAAAAAACAAAAAAATTAAAATTCCTACGCCGAATCATAATGGGTCAACAAAAAAATGCTAGCCTAAAGATATTTTTATTACCTTTCCAATGGTGTACATATTGTTCCAACCCTATTATAAATGAAGAAAATATCGTTAAGTTCACTTTTAAACTTTAAACGGAAGTAACTCCCCATACAGGCTTTTCGGTGAAAAAAAAATTTCTTCGGGCCCCCAAAAGAGAGTTATATCAGTAGTAAAAATTTAGAATCAGTCGGTGAGGTGCCTCTAAAGCCAACATACGTCCAAATTATTCAATAGAATCGAAATTGAATCAACACAAATAGGAACCAATCTTATCTCACTTTATTCAATGTGCAATCATTGATTTAAAGGCATTATGAATTATTCAGTAATTTATAAAATGAATCCAATTTTATGCATATAAATTCAAAAAAAGAATTAACTCTTTCAAGGTCTGGGTGTGTATGTGTGTACTTTTTTCTTATTCAGTAACAACAACAACACACAGTTAATATATTTTTCATGTTAATATGGAAAATTCTAGAGGTGCTTCTACATTTTCTTTCATAACTTTTAAACGTCTGGACCAAATATGCCCATTTCCAATAGCAAACTGCTTAAGAAATTGGACCAAATTACTGACTAAAAATTAACATCCTAGCATAACTATTTTGAGCGTGATCGTGATTTCAACAGACAGACAGACGGACACGGCTATATCGGTTTCGCTATTGATAACGATCAGGAATATATATTTTTTTTATGTCCCAGATTTTTTTTTCGATGAGTTACAAACGGAATGACAAAATGATATATACCCTCCTGCACAGTGGGATGGAGGGTATAAAAACAGTAGTTTTTAACAATTTTGTCAGTTGTTTTAAATTTTTGTCGTAAAAATTTATCAGTTAATTTTACGACATTGGCAGTTATTTTTAATGCATTTGTTAGTTATTTTTCAACAGTTAAAAATAACAGAAGTTGTAGTTATTTTAAAGGTAAATACCTTTGTCGCCTTTTTAACTGCATATACCTTAACTGTCATTTTCAGTAGATTATACCGAAAAAATTTTTGTGAGTGTACTTCGAATCTGAAGGTGTTTCGAAGAGAAATATTGCTAAGACTCTGTTACTCCTACATGTATATTAAAAATATTCTAGAAAAAAGTATAGAAACAACAAAAAAAATTTAACCTTCAAAATGTTCTAAATTTTAAATAGTTTTTCTACAGCAGGAAGAATTTAAAATTAGATGATTTCTCTATATAAAAATTATTTTTTTGGGGGCAAAATATTATATATAAATATATTCAAAATCTGATGGCTTTTGTGTGAAAAAAATTTTACAGAGATGATGATTTTCCTATCAAAATAGTGCACAAAACTAATCTTTTTTTAGAACCTGATATGTTTCAGCCTCAAAATCTGATATTGTTCCTATGGAAACGCTTCTGATTTATCTCTAAATTTACAATGAGTGTTATTTTTGTTCGGTTTAAGATCAAATATTACAAATTCTAAATAGAATTTACAATTTTTATTTTACAACCAATAGAGAAAAACTTATGAAAAAAACTTATATTTTTTTTTTATTTCTGTACTGATTTCAAGCCAGAAATAGTGACGCTATAAAATGGTGACTGTATGAATATCAATAAAACCGAGGTTGGCAAGCTTTAACCCTATAATATCAATAACGATTTGAAACCCTTTAAAATGACTACTATTACCCTAAAAGTACCACTAACGAAATAACTTAAAAGGTATGTTTTCCTCGAATTTTGTATAAATATTACATTGGATTGGTTTTTGATTTTTATTTAAAAAATAAAAATTGTTTTTTCGACCTTTTTAATTGATTAATTAGAAATTTATTAATTTAGTTCGAGGCCAATTTTCTTATTATAAATTAATATAATAAGTACTTTTTTCAAAAACTGCTATTTTTCTTCATCAGCACACCGTTTCTGCATTTCTCGCATCGAAAAAGTTTTCGCAAAAAACATGTAAAATGCAACCCTGCTCTGCTTGATATAGGATGAGTCGCAAACAATAAAATATATATGAAACCAAATCAGCTAATAATGCGGTGCATATAAGTTATTTCTAATTTAATTAGGTATTTAAAAAATTACATGTGTACTCAGTTATAAAAGTTACAATATCTGCAAAATTTACGACTAAAACTCCAGTCCATTTAATCATCGCTTAAATCACCGTGTTTAATGCAGGATGACCATGCATTTCTCGATGACAAAACTTCTCGCATTGGATACAGAAACGGGGTACAGGATACTCTCCTGACAAATACTTCAGAGATTTTGCTTTCCAGGTCCCCTTCATCAGTTTTCTTAAGAAAGTGGTGGCAGAAGTGCAATGCAATTTGAAGCATCAAAATCACATATTAAATGTAGTCTGGAAAATCCCCGAAATGATCGTCTTTTCATTCCTGCAAGTGTAGAGGTTTTTAAAAGCAAAAACGCTATGAAGTATTTTTCAGTAGAGTATCCTGATGAAGAAAAATAGCAGTTTTTGAAAAAAGTACTTCCCGACTAAAAAAGATGTTATATAATCATATATCACCATATATAAACCCATATATATGTTCATATCTAATTTGATCCGAATATTGGAATATATAATTATATCAAACGAGATAAGCATGTTATCTAAACTGATACAATTTGATCCGAAAAATGGGTCTATCTAATTGCATTAAATTATATATAAATACATATAATTTTATAAAAATTTTCAAATAAAATTTTAGTAAATATTGTTCACACAAAAAAATATTGTTCAACTTTTTTCAATTAAAACGATTTGTTAAATTATTTCAAAAGGCGTCAATTAAAAATTAATCCAATATATTAAATAATTGCTTAAAACTGAAATTTGCTTGCCATTTTTTTATTCTATCGCTCAAAAGCATTTCATAAACAAAGAGAAAAACATCAGCATATTGTTGTGTTTTTCGTTTATTTTATTTGTGTAGTTGTTTTTATAAATGTTTATGTATTAGTAACTTATATTTAAAATTATTTTTTATAAAATTTTATAAATTCTCGTTGAGTTTATTATTTTATTTAGTTAACTATTTTAATTTTGCCATATTAAATATGAATATTTATTTATTCTAGAACATTACTGTAAAATAGTAATGAAATTTTTGAAATTTTGTTTAAAAAATTAAAAATTTTTTTAAACAAAAAATCGCAAAAAGTTTTCAATAAAAACAAACTATTTTTTTAATTTTCAAAAAAATTTTTACAGAGTCCTTATGCCTCAGAAAAAAGAAGAAAACTAATTTCTGTGAGAGAATCTTTCATATAAGTATAAATAAATCCATCAAATGAATGAAAATCGCATACAGGTTTTATTTAAATAAAATTCAATGTTATGAAATGCAAGCTAAAAATAAAGAAATATATTTTTTAAAGTTGGCATGACAACTACCACTTGATCCAGCTGAATAGAGTCTTATTTAGAATTTATACAATATTGATCAATTTTTAATACAATGGATTAATTTTTAATCAAATGCATATAATATGCTATTTAGAAGGTATACAATATTGATCAATTTTTAATCCAATGAATTAATTTTTAATCAAATACATATAAAAAAACCAATAAACATCCTAATCAAATGTATCACTATTTTATTGAAAATTTATTCAATTAAAGAGCTACAAATTTTTAGTTGAATTGACAATTTTTGTGATTGGAGAAATTTCAACGATAAAATTTATTGAATAGGCAGTTTTCATGATTGAATTTAGTTTTTATTTTTTGTGTGTTGAGATCACTTATTTTCATTCATATTAAATACTAATGGCCGACAGAACAGTTTGGCTAACAAAGTGGGTATTGGTCGATTTTTGGTATTGATAGAAATGAGGATTGAATGCGATTTAGGACGTTTTTAGGACGCAAATTGTCCTTAAACTTAGAATAACGCAGTTTGTAATTGAATATCAATAAAAAGCAAAATTCAAAACGAGAAAAAGTTGCTTAGAAAAATTTATGCTAATAAACTTGGAAATATTTGACAAAGTCAATTTTCGGTTTAACTCAACTTTACAAAAATTTGTCGGAACAACTTTGTCTAGTTTAGAGTTTTGGTCTTACCAAATTTGTCTTTCTTACAAAATAAAAAAAAACTCTTTCTAAGTTTGTCTTCTTCATTGTTATAGTGCAATTAAACTTTATAAAATTTTGAATTAGATATCATGTCATGTTATATATTTCGATATAAGATTGTTTATAGAAGCTTATACGCCATTATATATAATTATATCTAAACTATATCACAGATCTCTTAATATATGGCTGGAGACCAAATCGCATATGATTATATATAACGTCATATCAAACATATTTATAAAACCAAAGTGTTAATATAAATGTATATGGTTATATAAAGCCACGCATATAAACATTTATAATAATATCAAATCATATAACATTATATGAAAACTTTTTTAGTCGGGTTATTATGTTAATTCGTAATAAGAAAATTGGCCTCGAACTAAATTAATAAATTTCTAATTAATTACATACAAATTTAAGTATTTATAAAATTTTTAAGTAGCTGCAAATTTAGCTTCTTAAAAACTATTTTTATAACTACCCTACGGGAAATTTTAACAAACTGTCACCGAACTGGCCCGTTTATATGAAATAGAGTGGTTACTTTTACATGCCGTTGTCATAGGAGGGGGAAATTGACCCCTTGTGACATGTCACAAGACAAATTCGGTTTGTTAAAATTTCCCGTAGAGTAGTTATAAAAATAGTACCAAGTCTTAAAAATTCTTGGCTTTTCTCTTTTCAATGTAAACAAAATTATTTGTGGTAAAAATATTTGAAATTTTAGTATTTTTTATTTCATAAAAGATTAAAAACAGCAAAAAGCTAGAACATGAATTATGCGTTTGTTAGAAAATGTAGAGCAGGGCACACAAGATAATTGCTCCATTTCGCGTTCCGGCGAAGTATTTTTAAGAAAGCAGCTTTCGTACAAAGGCGACCTCAAATGCTTAAGTTTTATTTGTTTACAAAAATTAAATTCGAAAAAACAAACCTGTAATATCACCAATTATTTAAAACACCGTTAACCCTAAACTGCACTTGCGAAACAATTTAAAATATCCTAATGAAATTACTTTTAACTTTTTTCTATCAAAAAGGTCATACATAAATTATTGACCTTCAGCTTTTATTGGACAGCTATTGTTTTCACAAAGTGACGGGTCTTAAAGTTTTCAAAATTTAAAAAATTACTATCGTTAACCTTAAAATATCAGTAAGTATTTTATTAAAAAACCTTAAAATAACCAAACGAAATAGCTTTAAATGCCGTTAACCCTCGAAAACTTAACGAAATAACTTATTATATCGATAGCCTTAAAATACCTTAACGAAATATTTATGAGATAACGTTATCCATTATCACTAACCTTTTGATTAGGTTGCCAACCCTGATCAAAACTCATAACATATGTAAAAAAATCTAGCACCTTTTTTAGCACTTTTTATTTTCAATCTAGCACTTTCTAGCACTTTTTTCGCACCTTTTTGCAATTGTCTTATGTCAACACTGTCAGCAAAGGAACGCAAAAGAAAACGGAGGTATACTGGACATTAGACCGTACCGTACCGTACACCCTCCAATATGAAGTATTTTTGCAAGGCAATTTCAAAAAAAAATTTTTTTTTTTGGCCGAACGTAGGGGTCGCCTTTTTCAATTTTTCGTTACCCGGCAAAATATTGGAAATGACACCTCATTACTATCTGCATTACCAAAAATGATATATCATTACCTTCTGCATTATTTTATAATATAAAATAATGACTTCCTAATAACGGCCTATTGTATTCATTGTTTCTAAATATAAAGTAATGACTTACTCGTAATAGTTTAAATAAGTACTTTTTACACAGTTAAATTTTATACATTTTTATTTATTATATGTAAATATGTTTTATGTTTAAATTTTTATGACGAGTCCTAAAATTACACGCTAGAGAAAACTTAAATTTTTCTGAATGTATTTCCTTATGCTAATAGTATTTGCTTATTTTTTTGAATCAAGTAAGCAATCGGATAACCACTTATAATTAAACTTTTTGTAAGTATGTGTGTAACCACTTATTATTTAAAATCTCATAACTACTTATTTCTCATTTTTTCGTAAGCGAGCGGGTAAGCGTGACTACTTATAAAAACGACCACGTCAAACAAAAATAATGAGTTTAGACGCCAAAAAATAAGTTGTGCGGAGCTATGAATTTCTATTATATAACCACTTATTTGGTAATGAAAGATTTTGCTGGGTATAGCTTCGGCATTTAAAATCGGATTTTAAAGTGTGATATATCGATTTTTTTGCTTCGAGGAGATCAGTGTTTTGCTATAAAGGAAAAATCCAATGAAAAAAAATTTAAAAAGGCGACCCCTACGTTCGGCAACCAATATATAAAAAAAAATTCTACTGGGTTTATCGAAAAATTTCATTAGCAAAAGTTTAATGATTTTTTGCGAGCTTCAATTTTCTGACATTAAGGTGGTAGCAACTGAGATCTGGTGGCTAACTACTACAACGGGATACTTCAGGTCAATGGCCCTCGACAGAAAAACACTGGTCTCCTCGAGAGAAAAACATCGATGTATCATACTTTAAGATCCGACTGTAAATGACAAAGATATAACGAAAAATGTAAAAAAAAAATAAAAATTTTTTTTTTGAAACCTCGTTGCAAAAATACTTCATATTGGAGGGTGTACGGCGAACTTTGTTTTTGCCTGTAAAGTGGTACGCTCTACTGGACATTAACATTTCGCAGTTAAAATTGTATTAAAAAAATAATATAACAGAGGTTTGTTTTATAATATAAACTATATTTATTTACGGGAATACTATTAAATATGTTATTGTTTTTCTTTCATTTCAGCCCTTTAACATTTCCTTCTAAATTCTACCTCCAGGTGGACGAAAAAAGGAACCAAATAATACAACTTCCGATGGCACACATATTGGCAAGAAAATAAAAGTGATATTTAGTGTAAATAGTGTTTTTCGATTGTGTAATTTATTCGAAAATAAAATTAACAATACCCAAGAAACATTTTTACGGACTCTCCAGCATGTACGGAATCAGCAATCCGGCTTTTACGGAACATTATCGGTCCGTAAAACAGGTATCCGTCAAAGATTGTACGTATACGGAACAATAACGGATCGTACTTTCGGATTTTCGAATATAATACGTTTTGAATCCGTTTTGGTGTATCCGTTTCTGCACCGTTAAATACGGACTTCACCAATTTTCAACAGTTTATTCGTGAATTTTTGTCATCAAAATAGAATTATTTAAATAATTTAATACGGGTCGCGCGGTAAAGTCGGTTAAAAAAGTTTCTGGATGTCGCAAAAACGAGCATCCTGTCTTGGCCGCTGCTGCAGTAGCCAAATTACTTTAATTCACATATAATCATTAAATAGTAAGTGTTTATTAAATTTTTTTTTCACGATAGTTTGTGTAACCGAATGCAATTAAGCAAATATAATTATTTTATGGTACTCGTATCCTAAACCTGGGTTTACATTAACTGCTTTTTTATCTGATTTTACGTCTGATGTGATTGTCAAAAACCATCAAATACAACCAGATGAAAAGAGATGTTAACATCGAATTCTTATGTTATGAAATAATAAAAAAAATCTGACTCAAAATTTCAATCGGATTTTCTGTACTTATCAGTCATAATGTGTTTATACTGTAGGGTTTTGGCTATCTGCATCTCTTTTTGGACAGAATCTATGACTTATGATATAATGTAAACCCCGCTTAAACAGTTTTAGTAAAAAAGTTTGCGAATTGTCATCGTATGAAAACCCTAAATCGTGAATACATTAGATTAAACCTCAATTAATAAATTGTTTCTTTTGCTTGTAGATATATATTGGATCTAGTTATGGGTCAATTTTGCGAATTTCGAGGCCGATTAATGAAGTTATTTGCACCGGCTGTGAACAAAGTTTTTAATAAAATTAATGAATTATTTAATAAATGTATTAAAAAACATACAAACATACAATATTAAAGTTAGTAATTTGTCAATTTAGGTAGATGTAAAGGGTGGTTAAATTTTAAAGGCCGATGTTGAATGTGAACCACACCTAAACGTCAAGTTTTTTTCTGCATTTCATTTGACATTTCTCAATTTCAGACTAACTCAATTTGAACCATGGAAAGATACACAATCGAGCAACGCGTTAAAGTTATTCAGGCTTATTATGAAAATGGGCGTTCAAATCAAAATGCATGCCATGCACTTCGTGATTTCTTTGCTCAGCATAATCGACCAAATATGTCCACAATCGGGAGAATTGTGCACAAATTTCAGCAAATCGGGTCTGTAGGAAATGTGAAAACACCTGTTTTTTGTGTTTGGTGCGGTTTATGGGCTGGCGGCGTCATCGGGCCGTACTTCTTCGAAAATGAGGTTGGCCAAGCAGTTACCGTGAATGGTATTCGCTATAACGGACTTCTTGCGGACAGAAATTGAGAATGTAGACCTGAAAGATATGCGGTTTCAACCATACTTGGGATTTTTTCATTGGCACTGAAATTTCATTATCATTAGTTGACTAATGCTAATGGCAAAAAAATTTCATTACAATTTAATGGTACTGAAATTTTCTGGCATTAGAATTTGTAATACTAATGCTAATGAAATCGCACTAATGCCTTAAAAACTATGAACAATTGAGTAAAAAAAAGCATTCCCAAGAAACATTTTTACGGACTCTCCGGCACGTACGGATTCATGAATCCGGCTTTTACGGCACGTTAACTGTCCGTAATGTACGTATCCGTCAATGCTTGTACGTATACGGAACATTAACGGACCGTATAAATGGATTTTCGAACACAATACGGTTTAACTCCGTATTGGTGTATTCGTTTCCGTACCTTTAAATACGGATTTCATCGGCTGCAGTTTGTTTACAAAATAAAAAATTATATTTTTGTAAAGTCGGTGAAAATATTATTATAATGGGAATATATGGAGAATATGCAATAGAGAGAATTCTTTCTATCACACCATTAATCAAACAACATCAAGTAACAAGGTAAGATTTATGAAACTTAATGTTTCACAATGTTTTGTATATAACAAGTGAGAATTTGCATCGTGTACACAGTCAATTAAACCATAACTAATTTATTGTCTCTTTTCCATATAGATGTTGGATTTTACTCCGGGTCCCTAAGCGCTGGATAGATAGGTAAACCGAGCTGGATGTGCAAAATATTGTATTGAATTTATAAAAAAGAAAAAAAAAGTACTTTGTATTGAAAATAATAAACATATGGTCTATTTTTGTTGAAAAAATCGGTAGGATACGGACAAGGAAATACTCCGTTATTACACGACATATCGGTCCGGAAACTGTCCGGCATTGACGGACTTTCAGCGGACTAGTCCGTTTTTTACATGACATAACGGTCCGTAAACGGTCCGTCATTGACGGACTTTAAACGGACTTGTCCGCTTTTAACGCGACATACCGGTCCGTAAACGGTCCGTCATTGACGGATTTTCAACGGATTCGAATCAGTTTCGATGTTCCTTATGTTCCGTTTTCTGGTCCGTATACGGATCCAGAAAACGGTACGTATACGGAGTTGGATTCCGTTTATGACGGACCGAAAACGGTGCGTAAATGGAACGAATTGTTTGTTGGGTTTGTTTACAAAAAAAGGGGGATCGATAGATTGCTTTTTTTTTCAACTAGCCACCGAACTTTGTTCTATGAAATGGGTGTTATAGTCCCTAGATTATAAATTTTAAAAAACCGCACTTAAAAATTGAAAAATAATCGCGGAACGCGAGAAAAGACTTTATAGTACAAAAGTTGAATTAAAAAACTAAATCAGCGATTTTTATCCTGCAATCAAACATACTGATGTAAGAATTTTCCTTTTTGTAAATTTTTTTTCCGCGACTTTTTTCGCGATTTCTTTTTTCAATTAATCAGAGAACTTTGTTCTATGAATTGGGTATTATAGTCCCTAGATTATAAATTTTACAAAAACCACACTTAAAAATTGCAAAATAACCGCGGAACGCGAAAAAAGACTATATGGTAAAAAAGTTGAATTAAAAAACTAAATCAGCGATTTTTATTCTGCAAACAAATAAATAATACTAATTTAATAATTTTCCTTTTTGAAAATTTTTTTGTCGCGACTTTTTTCGCTATTTTTTTTTCAATTAATCACAGAACTTTGTTCTTGTCACCAACCTGGTGTTTAATGTCTCTCAACGTCCAACAAGATAATACAACAGAGAAACAAGCCGATCAAAATAATCGGCGGCGGCGGCGCAAGCAAAAAATCGGCGGCGGCGGCGGCGATTAAGGTTGAGCCGGATAAAAATCGGCGGCGGCGGCGCAACCAAATAATCGGCGGCGGCGGCGGCTTGATCGGCTTGATAGAACATTATACACGTAATTTAAAGATGTTTAAGGTTTTTTCCAAAATATAGCAGTAGAAAATTGTACAAAAAATTTGGAATTATCAAATAAAAAATAATTTTAAGTTAAATTCATCGATAAAAATTACAAATTTAGGATTTTTAGTTTTTGGACGGACCTAGAAGGAGAGATAGTTGGGCTTTCCAAATATATACATATGTTTAAATATTTAACAAAATTGTGTTAAAATATTTTCAAATAAAACTGATTTTCTTAATTTTTTCTTATTTTGTTTAATTTTGACGGCTTTTAATTACAATATTTTGTTAAAAAATTTGTTATTCTTAATTCAGAGTAAAATGAAGTTCTACTTTAATCGCTTTAAAATTGTCAAAGTTATACATTTATTTATAAACATGGAATCTCTGCATTTATAAAAAAATTTAAAAAGTTAACCTTAATGAGTGTGCAAACAAGAACATCGAGATGTCTTATAATAGCTGAAATTAAATGTTTAAAAAAATTACGACAACTTTTTCAATTTTCAATTAATTTAAGCAAAATAATCTGATTTTACTAAAAACTAAACCCACTTTCAGAATAAATTACAATAGTAAAGAATTTTTTAATACTGTAAAAAAGCCGTCAATATTTTTTAAAAAAACTTTCAACATATTTCAGTTACAAATAAATAATTCTATATACATATATTTGGAAAGCTAAATTTTTTGTCTTTCCAAAAACGTTCCAAGATTCAAAATCGGTTGAAAAATTGCTGAATTTAAAATTTTTAAGTGCTCTAAACAGAGTTTTGACACTATCACCCCTGTTCTGAATTCCGAAACTTTTTAATTAGAGTAGTTTTGTAAAATCACACAAAATTCAAAATGTCGGAAATTGACTGTTTCGAACAAATTTTAGCATACTGAAAAATTTTAAAATAAATTTTAACATATCAATTTTTGCAACAAAATATTCATTTTACTTTCACCAAGCTTTTTCAACACGAAATAAAACGAAGAAAATAATTCGGATGTGGATCACAGAAGAGCAAAAAAATTCGGAATGTTTCACTTCAGAATTTTTTTATGTGGATTCGGAACTTAGAAATAAACAAACTCTATTTTCACTCAAAATTTAATGTGTTCTAATAAACTAGAAAAAAAATGGTTCGAAAAAAATTATGCTCGAAAAGATCTCAAAGTTGAAAAACTTTGTAAAATCACACGGAATTAAAAATTTCGAAAATTTTCTGTTCCTACCAAATTTTAATATTCATAGACTAATTTTAAAATAAATTATTATATAATAATTGTTGGTAAAAAATATATATTCGTTTCATTATCATCAAGCTTTTTCTGCACGAAATAAATCGAAAAAAATAACTCGGATGTGGATCACGGAACAGCAAAAAAATCCGGAATGTTTCACTTTAGAATTTTTTTGTGGATTCGGAACTCAGAATAGCGTCGATTATTGTAAATATCTCCCCAATTTTATAAGTCGACCGAGAAATAACTTACTTAACATTTTTTTCGTCCGCAATGTCTTAAAAATGTGTCTTTTGATAATAATTTTAGGTGTACTGAAATTTCTGAAAAATGTGATGTGATCTACTTAACCAAACCTACGACCATAGATTCGAATGAATTAATTCACTTTTGGATTTTTAATTAAAATTTACTTATATATCATTCGTTTATACCATTCCTTATGAATTCATTCACTGGCATCATTCTTTTAATTTTCATGCATAGTGAATGAATTCTTTAATGAATTCATTATTTTTATAATTATCTTTCACGTTTTATTCGGTTTGTAAAATATTAAAACAAATGTTTGCATTTTTAAATTTTGGTTAATTACCTTCATTATTTTTATTATTTGATATCAATATTAAATCCCTAAAATAAGCCACATTTTTATTTAATTTGTAATTATAAAATAAAGTGTTGTCAGAATCATTAGTATATTCATACCTTAGTCTTTTGCGGATTGAATGAAATTACTTGATTGATAAGCCATTTTGCAAAAGATTAGAATTAATGAAAAAAAAATGGGAAAATTCTGTGATACTAGTCGTTAGGTTAAACTGTGATTTATTTAAGTTGTAATTATTTATTTACGGTGGGTCTCATACTGTAGGTTTAACTTTAACTTAACTAAAAATAAAATTTCAAAAAAATGTACACAAAACAACAACAAATTTTTGGGTTAACTATTAACCTAAGTTTAAACCTGCAGTATGAGACCCACCGTTAAAGTTTTTATTAAATTGCGTGTTGTGATGTCCAATTTTTATTCAATTTTAAATAAAATAAATCAAATTAATAAAATTCGCACTCCAGAAGAAGTTGAAATACCGTCAACGAAACGTCGAGTGAAAAGGATGAAATAATTTGATTTTTATTTCATTTTAACATTTAATTGACCATAATTAGCCCGTGGATAGAAAATTCTATAAAGTATTGGTCACAAAATAAACTCGAAAAAATGAATTATTTAAATTGATTGTAATTCTACAAGGAATGTATTCAACATAAGAATGCATTCTATTTAATATTAAACTTTGGAAATGAAACATATAAATTAATTATAAAGGAATGGTTTGATGGAATGATATATATCCAATTTCTAAAGCTGAATTCGGTTTTGTGCGAATTAAGCTAAAATTGCATATTTTAATTTCAGCGAAATATGTCAGAAGTTTTCAAGCAAAACTTTTAACTTAAGAAATATTTATGACAAAAATCCTTTTAGCTCTGACTATAAAAATGGTTCTTTTATTTCTTGTGAACTAAAAAAAATACTCTTGATGGTTCAGGAAATGATGAAGTAGAACATTTGTTTTAAAAATGACATTTGTTTTTAATTTTTTTATTTTGGAAAATTGATAATTCCAGCCGAAATGAGCCGAAAAAAATCGGCGGCGGCGGCTGAGGCAAAAATGACCGGCGGCGGCGGCTTAAACGGCTCACGGTGGCTGGCTTCTTTCTCTGTACTACAATCCGCTTTATATTCCGTTTTTCCGTCAAAACTATACTGACGCGGATCCTATTATAAGAATGTGCAACGATTTTAATGAATTTTATAATTATATTGATTTTTCAAATAACGTTAATTGCATTAAACGTAGCATCATTTTAATTCTGAATACATAGTTCGCTTATAATATTTTTTAAAAATTATGTGAATTTTAATATTAGCTGTATTTTCGTTCATACCTATTAACGTTAAGTATTTATAGCAAATCTACGTTAAACTGATTGGAGTATCAAATTTTTTTAAATAGTGAGTATTTATGATAGTTCCGGTATAATCGAACGTACGTCAGCAAAACTATTTAGGTAGTAACGCGAAGAAAATACGCTAGGTGTAAAAATGTATAAACGTTGAGTTTTCAACGTTGATAATTATCCACGTTGTAAGTTAACGTGCATACGAAAAGTAATATATTAGTTTTCGTCTAAAAAACGTTTTTATGTACTTTGTGCTTTTTTAAAAGTTAACGTATATAGTTAAGTCGAAAATACAGCTAATATTGTCTGTAAGGATTAATTAATAAAAAAAAAATGAATTGGGTATTATAGTCCCTAGATTATAAATTTTAAAAAACCACATTTAAAAAATTGCAAAATAACCGCGGAACGCGAAAAAAGACTTTATGGTACAAAAGATGAATTAAAAATCAGCGATTTTTATTCTGCAAACAAACATACTGATGTAAGAATTTTCCTTTTTGTAAATTTTTTTCCGCGACTTTTTCGCGATTTCTTTTTTCAATTAATCAGAGAACTTTGTTCTATGGCTTGGGTATTATAGTCCCTAGATTATAAATTTAAAAAAACCACACTTAAAAAATTGCAAAATAACCGCGGAACGCGACAAAAGACTTTATGGTAAAAAAGTTGAATTAAAAAACTAAATAAGCGATTTTTATTCTGCAAACAAACATACTGATGTAAGAATTTTTCTTTTGGACATTTTTTCCGCGACTTTTTTCGCGATTTCTTTTTTCAATTAATCACAGAACTTTGTTCTATGAATTTGGTATTATAGTCCCTAGATTATAAATTTTAAATAACCACACTTAAAAAATTGCAAAATAACCGCGGAACGCGAAAAAAGACTTTATGGTACAAAAGTTGAATTAAAAATCAGCGATTTTTATTCTGCAAACAAACATACTGATGTAAGAATTTTCCTTTTTGGAAATTTTTTTTCAGCGTCTTTTTTCGCGATTTCTTTTTTCAATTAATCACCGAACTTTGTTCTATGAATTGGGTAATATAGTCCCTAGATTATAAATTTTAAAAAACCACACTAAAAAAATTGCAAAATAATCGCGGAATGCGAAAAAGTCTTTATGGTACAAAAATTTAATTAAAAAACTTAATCAGCGATTTTCATTCTGCAAACAAACATACTGATGTAAGAATTTTCCTTTTGGAATTTTTTTTTCCGCGACTTTTTTCGCGATTTCTTTTTTCAATTAATCACCGAACTTTGTTCTATGAATTGGGTAATATAGTCCCTATATTATAAATTTTTAAAAACCACACTAAAAAAATTGCAAAATAATCGGGGAACGCAAAAAAAGACTTTATGGTACAAAATTTTAATTAAAAAACTTAATCAGCGATTTTCATTTTGCAAACAAACATCCTGATGTAAGAATTTTCCTTTTTGTAAATTTTTTTTCGCGACTTTTTTCGCGCTTTCTTTTTTCAATTAATCAAAGAACTTTGTTCTATGAATTGGGTATTATAGTCCCTAGAATATAAATTTTAAAAAGCCACACTTAAAAATTTGCAAAATAATCGCGGAACGCGAAAAAAGTCTTTAGGTACAAAAATATATAAAAAACTTAATCAGCGAATAACAATCTGCAAACAAAAATGCAACTTTTGTGCCAAAAAGTCTTTTTTCGCGTTCCGCGATTATTTTGCAATTTTTTAAGTGTGGTTTTTTAAAATTTATAATCTAGGGACTATAATACCCAATTCATAGAACAAAGTTCTTTGATTAATTGAAAAAAGAAAGCGCGAAAAAAGTCGCGAAAAAAAATTTACAAAAAGGAAAATTCTTACATCAGGATGTTTGTTTGCAAAATGAAAATCGCTGATTAAATTTTTTAATTCAATTGTTGTACCATAAAGTCTTTTTTCGCATTCCGCGATTATTTTGCAATTTTTTAAGTGTGGTTTTTTTAAATTTATAATCTAGGGACTATAACACCCATTTCATAGAACAAAGTTCGGTGGCTAGTTGGAAACAAAATCGCGAAAAAAAAAAAGTAACGTAAAAAAATTTTCAAAAAGGAAAATTCTAACATAGTATATTTGTTTTCAGAATGAATATCGCTGATTAAGTTTTTTAATTCAATCTTTGTACCATAAAGTCTTTTTTCGCGTTCCGCGATTATTTTGCAATTTTTTAAGTGTGTTTTTTTAAATTTATAATCTAGCAACTATAATACCCAATTCATAGAACAAAGTTCTGTGATTAATTGAAAAGAGAAATCGCGAAAAAAGTCACGGAAAAAAAATTTACAAAAAGGAAAATTCTTACATAAGTATGTTTGTTTGCAGAATAAAAATCTCTGATTTAGTTTTTTAATTCAACTTTTGTACCATAATGTCTTTTTTCGCGTTCCGCGATTATTTTGCAATTTTTTAAGTGTGGTTTTTTAAAATTTATAATCTAGGGACTATAATACCCAATTCATAGAACAAAGTTCTGTGATTAATTGAAAAAAGAAATCGCGAAAAAAGTAGCGGAAAAAAAATTTACAAAAAGAAAAATTCTTACATCAGTATGTTTGTTTGCAGGATAAAAATCCCTGATTTAGTTTTTTAATTCAACTTTTGTACTATAAAGTCTTTTCTCGCGTTCCGCGATTATTTTGCAATTTTTTAAGTGCGGTTTTTTTAAATTTATAATCTAGGGACTATAACACCCGTTTCATAGAACAAAGTTCGGTGGCTAGTTGAAAAAAAAAAATCGCGAAAAAATGTCGTGGACAAAAATTTGCAAAAAGGGAAATTCTTACATCAGTATAAATATTTATTTGCAGAAAATCGCTGATAAAGTTTTTGTACCATAAAGCTTTTTTTCGCGTTCCGCCATTATTTTGCAATTTTTTAAGTGTGGTTTTTGTAAAATTAGAATCTGGTTACTATAATACCCATAACTCGTACCAAAGACTGGTGGTTAGTTTGAAAAAAAAAGTTTGGGAAAATAATTTTGCAAAAAGTAAAATTCTTGCATCAATATATTCCTTTGCACAATGTAAATCGCTGATTAAGTATTTTAATTAATTTTTTATACCACAAAACCCTTTTCACATTCCGCATTTGCAAGCTCAGAAATGAATTTGAAATCTATAAAATGACGTTTACAAATGCCAATTCTTTCTTATAATTGAGGCATTAGTAATCGTAATGAATTTACTATACAATTGGCATTAGTAATGAAATCGATGTATTTCAAAACATTAGCATTAGTCCAAGTAATAATAATGCCAAAAATTTCATTAGCATTAGTTTCAATTTAATTGTATTTTTACCTAAAATTTAGGTCACCTAAATGATTCTCAACATCATTGAAATTTCTGCTGGCGCAAATTCAGGTACTATTTCCTGTTATTTTAGCACAATTTTTAACTATTTATACGGGCTTTTTTTATGAGTGTAGGGAATCATCTCTTAATAGTCAAACGCTGACACTTAAAAATGCACTTTTTGTAGTAATGAAGGATTTTAGACCTCTCAATACCGAAGAATTTTTATGGTTTCTTCCACCGAATCTTATGTTTTCATTTTGGCCCTTTTGCCCTATCTCGCTTAGTTTTTGAGATACGGGCCATATTATTAAATGGACTATTTTTATTAAAAATTTCCGAGGGTCCAAGGCCCCACCAAGGACCACTTTTGGATAGAGATAACGTTTTTATGATTAGGAGTAGTCGAAATTTTCGTCAATTTTGCTCTATCTCTGTTAGTTTTCGAGATATGGGCCATTTTAAAAACTCGCCATCTTTAAAACGGATACATTGGTGGCGCCATCTACCGGGTAATAACAGAAATATGAAAATATTATATTTTAACAATAAATTGTATAAAATTTAACGAATGGGTTCCTAAAAATTAGTTATAAATAATTTTGTAAATTAACACACAAAATAAGTTAAAGTACTGAGGATTTTCAGTATTGTGTTAAATGAGGATAACTAAAATCTTTGTTTAAATCAGTGTTTCAACTAAAAATTTCTTAAAAATTAGTCAAATCAATGTGAATCCGTTTGCAAATTTTTTTACTGACGTATTATTTTAACTGTAGTCAGTTGACTTTAAGTATGTTTCATAATTAAATCCTGATATTTTTAACGGAATTAAATACAAATTTTGGATTTTTTTAATTAAAATAAAAGACTTTTTCTTCAAACAAACTTTTATAAAATGTAGAAATTTATTTTCGTTTCGTCATTTTTTAAAACAAAGTAGGTGTTTGAAATTTATATCAATACTTATTATGTGCAAATTAATTTAAACAATTAAATCCGGATATGGACATGCCTTCAACAGATTATTTTTCACAATTTGTTAAATAAGATTTTCAATTTCCAGCATACTTAATGCGATTAATTTGGCAGATTGAGCAAAATTCCTTCATTTAGCTATAAATTCACGCTCAAAAATTATATTTTGTACAAAAACAAAAAATGGCTAAACATTTTCTAAAAATGGCTAATGGCTAAATCCAATTTTTTCTGTCTAAACGTGTTCAAAAATGGCTAAATCTAGCCATAAAATGGCTGAATTGGCAACGCTGGTTTTAAGCGAGTTTAATGTGAGTCATTTTCATAAAATCACTTATGTTGAAAAGATTTTAAGGTGTGTATATAAAATTTGTATAATGAAAATTTGTTATACCTTTGGAATGAAATAAATTTTGAAAAAATGTTTAAACTATCATGTACGTCTTAATAAGGACAATAATAATCATAAAAACAATTTCGATCTTATAAAGGGTTCTTCAACAGGGACGCTACAAAAGTAGACAGACAGGGACAGCAAACGACGCCATATTTCTTGCCGCTCTTTTGACATTTCTCTTCAGTAAGGTTTGCCATTTCATGATGGAAATATATACGAGCCAACAACGAGTCGAAATTATTAAAATTTACTACCGACATTCGGAGTCAGTGGCCTCAACGTTAAGAGCGCTACGTCCAATTTATGGTCGTCATAATGAATGGCTTCATCAATAAACAAAATATGCGTTATTGGTCAGACAGCAATCCACACGTACTCCATGAGTCATCATTGCATCCCGAAAAAATTACGGTTTGGTGCGGTTTATGGGCCGGCGGCGTCATTGGGCCGTACTTCTTCCGGGATGATCAAGACCGGCACGTTACTGTGAATGGGAATCGCTACCGTTCAATGATAACCGAATATTTTTGGCCCCAATTTGATGATATGGACTTGGAGGACATGTGGTTCCAACAGGACGGCGCCACAAGCCACACAGCGAATGTCACAGTCAATTTATTGCAAACCAAGTTTGGAGAACGTGTTATCTCATGAAATGGTCCAGTCGATTGGCCGCCTCGGTTGTGCGATTTGACGCCGTTGGACTATTTCCTGTGGGGCTACGTCAAATCTATGGTCTATGCCAACAAGCCAGCGACGATTGATGAACTTCGTACGAATATCGGCCGATTTATGCTTGAAAACCGTCGAAAATTGGGTTCAGCGTCTGGACTTCTGCAAGCGTGCTCGTGGTGGCCATGCAAAAGAGATCGATTTCCATACATAATGGCATCGAACGTACTTTCACAGGAATAAAGAATTTCATTGATATCCAAAACCGTTTTTGTTTTATTTAAAAAAACTTTTGTAGCGCTCTTATTGAACAACCCTTTACTACGTTCACAGTACGATTGTTAAACACGTTTATGTAAAAGATAAACATATCAGTTCACACTTAAAAATTAAGTGTTTAAGCTAAACATCTCGAACAGCTGTTCCTTAACAATTAAAAAAAAAATATAAAAATTTGCCAAAATTTCTGAAAAAGTTATTTTTTCTTCGGCCGGAGGCAATAATTAATAATTTTCGGCATTATCCAACGTTATAATTGCCATAAAAAGTGAAATAACATTATCCGGCCAGTCGGAAATTTTTAGTTAAGGGACAACTTCATAGCTGTTTTTGGGTTTTTCGTTCACCGGAAGCAAAGTTTAATTAATTGTTTTGTTCATCTATCACTTTAATAAGAAAAAAACACATTTTAACTGGTTTTTATTTAAATTTAGTTTATTTTATTCAATTTTAATTTTTTTATTTTTCTTGTTGTGTCTTCTTCTGCCTCAAACTTGTCATTCAACATCAATTGATATCAATATTATCGTGTTTAACAAGGTGTTTAAAAATTAACACGATAATTTAGCGTGTTTAAGGGTAGAAAAAACCCTGCGGGAAATGAAGGGTCGATTGATGCAAAGTGACAAATCTATAATAGGTGAATAGGGGACATTAGAGAGTACCACCTTACAGAAAAAAAAGAAGTGCGCCGTACACCCTCCAATATAAAGTATTTTTGCAAGGAGGTTTCAAAAAAAATTTTTATTTGCCGAACGTAGGGGTCGCCATTTTACATTTTTCGTTATATCTTTGGTATTTACAGTCGGATCTTAAAGTATGATACATCGATGTTTTTCTCTCGAGGAGATCAGTGTTTTGCTCTAAGGACATTTTGAACTCAAGTATCCCGTTCTAGTAGTTACTCACCAGATCTCAGATGCTAACACCCTAATGTACCACCCTTAAGTCAGAAAATTAAAGCTCGCAAAAAATCATTAAACTTTTGCTAAGGAAGTTTTTCGCTAAGCCCAGTAGAAATTTTTTTATATATTGATTGCCGAACGTAGGGGTCGCCTTTTTAAATTGTTTTTAATTGGATTTTTACTATAGCAAAACACCGGTCTCCTCGAGGCAAAAAAATCGATATATCACACTTTAAAATCCGATTTTAAATGCCAAAACTATAACAAAAAATTAAAAAGCAAAAAAAAAAAATTTTTTTTTGAAATCGCCTTCCAAAAATACATCATATTGGAGGGTGTACGGCGAACTTTTTTTGAAGTACGGTCTAGGGGACATGTTACAAAACTTATGCAAACCAAAAATTCGGTGTGTCAAAAAGTGGTAATTGCAGCAAAATATTCAACCTCGTGACTACTGAAATGGAGGCAAAGCATTAACTGCTTCATTTTGGATATATCATACAACTGGAGAAAAAGTATCATAACATCAAATTGACAAAAGTAACTAGTACTGTTACAGTTGAAGTAGTGATATAACACAGAACAGGTGCAGTATAATTAGATGTATATGAAAAAATGGCAATCGGTGCCGTTAAACACTGTCCCGTGACTGTTACAAAGTGCACATAATACTTAACTTTGTGGCCACAAAAATGATGACATAATACTAAACTATGAGTATTTCAAAAATACTGATTACGGAACTGCTCGGTATGAGAAACTTAAATCACTAATTGACCCCTTAGTGATTCGACCAAAATAGGTACATCACATCTGTATTTGCAAAAATTAATTAAGAGAAGATTAAATTTATGTGTTTTTTAAATATATTAATGGAACAGTTTTTTTTTTAAATATCCTATTCTCAATTTTATAAAAATAACTAAAAACTACCTCAAAAAGCAAGGTTAGTGCTGAATACAGGAATGGGCTTTGTAAATTTCATACATATTTTTTTATATGTCAACTTAAGAGGGTTTTACTTAAAACCTGTGCCAGATTCTATAACCCGATAGACGATTATCGTACACTTTTTTGAGTTTAATAACTAGCATATTACATACAATCTTTAAAATATTATGAAAAATTTTGTAAAAGACGGCAATTTTGCATCACATATTTCAACATTTTTGTAATGTCTTTAGAAATTTAACATGTTAGAAATTTAACATCGAAAAACTGAAGATAATCGTCAGTTTTTATAGAATGTTTGCAAAAACGGTCACGTCAGTTAAGGAAAAAACTACTCCACCCATTTCCAAATGTTGTTTTTTCAAATCGTAATTAAAATTGAGAAACTGAACAACTTTTTACTTTTACAAAACAGACACAATCCAAGCAAACAAAATGTCAAATTTCAGCAAAGTTGGAATTCTTACTGATGTGAAAGAGTTTTGCCTTCAATATTAGCCACACTAATCGATATGCCGACCGTTGTGTATCTCGTTAAGAGGTGATGCTACTGGTCGTAGCCTGGGTAGAGAGTTGTCGGTTTGATTCCAGGTCACTGCATACACAAAAAGTTTTTCATATATAGAAAATTTAATAATTAAAAATGCTTTGATCAATTCTTTCTATAAATGAATTGTTAAAATTGTTCAGAATTTATGCAGAAATCCTCAAAAGAAACTTGATAATTTTAGGAACCTCTAAACGTCATTCCATTTTAAGAAAAAATTCTAATTACTCACAATCACTCACGATAAAAAAAAATACTAATCACACTCACTCACGCGTGATCACGCGTGATTCACGTGAATCACGCAAATTCATGAAACAAAAGCTTACCAGAAAAAAACAAAATTAAGAAAAATTAAACTCGAAATTACGCCCTGTGTTGGGTTTGAGTTTCGGAGATTCCCGGGCGGGAGTTGTAAATGCCCTGGACAATTTTTTACAATCGGTTTCAAACCACACTAGTTCCTTAACAGGTTCCACTGCAACCAATTCCATTGAACTGATTTCGGAACCATGATCACATAGATCAACGTAAAATCAGTTCTAGCACTAGTTCCAGAACTGATTCTATTGCAGCCGGTTCCACTTTGGAGCTATAGAAGTGGTTGCGTTTGGGACAATTTCAGACAAAAATCATCGGTGTTAGAATTGACAGCAGAAGGGGTTGTAAAGAAAAGGTACCCAGGATAATGTTTTACAATCGGTTGGCAACCATACCGATTCTACAACCTATTCCATGGACTAGTTCCGGAAGCAGTACCACGCATGTTATGTGGAAGGTATGACTGACGGAGAATCAGTTCTATAACCAGTTCCAGAACTTATTCTAGGTCAACCGGTTCCATTTTGGAGTTATCGAAGCGGTTGCTTTTGGGACAGTTTCAAACAAAAACGAGTAAAAAGGTTAAAGTCGGGCATGCCGACTATAAAATACCCTACACCAGTCTGGGTAAAAGCCAACTAATGTTTGGATCCGAAATTCGAATGGGTTAAAATAGGGCTTGCGTCAAAATTTTCTATAATGTGAGTCAGTCCACCAAATTTCAATAAAATATCTTAATATTTGCGATCTGCAGTTTGTAACCAAGACAATTTTGGTGGGACCCTTATATGGGCACCAGGTCTAAACATGGACCGATGTTCACCAAAATCAATAGGCTTCGTCCATGGGCCAAAATAGGTCTGTGTACCAAACTTCATCAAAATATCTTAATATTTGCGATCTCCAGCGTATAAACAATATAATTTTGTGGGACCCTTATATGGGCACTATGTCTAAACATGGACCGATGTTCACCAAAATCAATAGGCTTCGTCCTTTGGCCAACGTTGGTCTTTGTGCCAAATTTCATCAAAATATCTTAATATTTGCGACCTGCAGCGTATAAAGAATATAATTTTGGTAGGACCCTTATATGGGCACTAGGTCTAAACATGGACCGATGTTCACCAAAATCAATAGGCTTCGTCCTTGGGCCAAAATAGGTCTGTGTACCAAATTTCATCAAAATATCTTAATATTTGCGACCTGCAGCGTATAAACAATATAATTTTGGTAGGACCATTATATGGGCACTAGGTCTAAACATGGACCGATGTTCACCAAAATCAACAAAATCTGTGTACTGAATTTCATCAAAATATCTTAATATTTGCGACCTGTAGCGTATAAACAATATAATTTTGTGGGACCCTTATATAAGACTAGGTCTAAACATGGACCGATGTTCACCAAAATCAATAGGCTTCGTCCTTTGGCCAACATACGACTGTGTGCCAAATTTGATCAAAATATCTTAATATTTGCGACCTGCAGCGTATAAACAATATAATTTTGGTAGGACCCTTATATGGGCACTAGGTCTAAACATGGACCGATGTTCACCAAAATCAATAGGCTTCGTCCTTGGGCCAATTTAGCTCTGTGTACCAAATATCATCAAAATATCTTAATATTTGCGATCTGCAGCGTATAAAAAATATAATTTTGGGGGGACCCTTATATGGGCACTAGGTCTAAACATGGACCGATGTTCACAAAAATCAATAGGCTTCGTCCTTTGGCCAACATAGGTCTGTGTGCCAAATTTCATCAAAATATCTTAATATTTGCGACCTGCAGCGTATAAACAATATAATTTTGTGGGACCCTTATATGGGCACTAGGTCTAAACACGGACCGATGTTCACGAAAATCAATAGGCTTCGTCCTTTGGCCAACAAAGGGTCTGTGTGCCAAATTTCATCAAAATATCTTAATATTTGCGACCTACAGCGTATAAACAATATAATTTTGGTAGGACCCTTATATGTGCACTAGGTCTAAACATGAACCGATGTTCACCAAAATCAATAGGCTTCGTCCTTTGGCCAACATAGGTCTGTGTGCCAAATTTCATCAAAATATCTTAATATTTGCGACCTGCAGCGTATAAACAATATAATTTTGGTAGGACCCTTATATGGGCACTAGGTCTAAACATGGACCGATGTTCACCAAAATCAATGGGCTGCGTCCTTGGGCCAACTTAGCTCTGTGTACCAAAGTTCATCAAAATATCTTAATATTTGCGACCTGCAGCGTATAAACAATATAATTTTGGGGGGACCCTTATATGGGCACTAGGTCTAAACATGGACCGATGTTCACAAAATCAATAGGCTTTGTCCTTGGGCCAACTTAGCTCTGTGTACCAAATTTCATCAAAATATCTTAATATTTGCGACCTGCAGCGTATAAACAATATAATTTTGTGGGACCCTTATATGGGCACTAGGTCTAAACATGGACCGATGTTCACCAAAATCAATAGGCTTCGTCCTTTGGCCAACATAGGACTGTGTGCCAAATTTGATCAAAATATCTTAGTATTTGCGACCTGCAGCGTATAAACAATATAATTTTGGTAGGACCCTTATATGGGCACTAGGTCTAAACATGGACCGATGTTCACCAAAATCAATGGGCTGCGTCCTTGGGCCAACTTAGCTCTGTGTACCAAAGTTCATCAAAATATCTTAATATTTGCGACCTGCAGCGTATAAACAATATAATTTTGGGGGGACCCTTATATGGGCACTAGGTCTAAACATTGACCGATGTTCTCCAAAATCAATAGGCTTCGTCCTTGGGTCAAAATAGGTCTGTGTACCAAATTTCAGCAAAATATCTTAATATTTGCGACCTGCAGCGTATAAACAATATAATATTGGTAGGACCCTTATATGGGCACTAGGTCTAAACATGGACCGATTTTAACCAAAACAGACGGACGGACGGATAGACGGACATCGTTAAATCGAAATAAAAAAAAATTCTGAGCCGATCGGTATACTATAAGGTGGGTCTAGGACCAATATTTTTTGGTGTTACAAACATCAGCACAAACTTATAATACCCTGACCACATAGTGGTGTAGGGTATAATCATCGGTGTTAGAATTAACAGTAGACGGGGTTGTAAAAGAAAAGTAGCTATTCTTCAAAAGATTCTTCGCAAATATTAAGATATTTTGATGAAATTTGGTACACAGACCTATGATGGCCCAAGGACGAATCCTATTGATTTTGGTGAACATTGATCCATGTTTAGACCTAGTACCCATATAAGGGTCCCCCCAAAATTGGCTTGGTTACAAACTGCTGGTCGCAAACATTAAGATATTTTAATGAAATTTGGTTCGCTGACTCACATTATAGAAAATTTTGACACAAGTCCCATTTTAACCCATTCGAATTTTGGATCCAAACATTAGTTGGCTTTTAACCAGACTGGTGTAGGGTATTGTATAGTCGGCCTTTTTAACCTTTTTACTCGTTTTAGTATCATTTTTTGGTAACATTTTTTTTATTTTGATTTGTTTTATCAATATAAAAAGCGTTTTATTGAGAACGTCAGTTTTAAGGATGAAGGAATGGAAATATTTTAATTAATGAATTTTGGTTTAAATGTCTACTTTTTAAGACATTTAGTTCTCTTATCAAGTCGTAAAAATCTATGATATACCTACCTCCTGCCAACTTACTTTAGGTCTTATCAAGTTTCAGCCTAAAATATAATTGCTCAGTTAAAAATACTTTTATGAATTTTAAGAAATTGCATTCTGCCAAAATCCATATTTTTCTTTTAGTATCAAATTGAAAGCGTTAAAAAATTTGTAATATTTCCTTTCGATTTTCATTCTAAAAGATTCATTGGACCCATATTTGAATGTTTGTGCGGGAAACATCGGCATTATAGAGTTTCATAAAGCTCTACCATTAGTAATTTTTTAAAGTTATATTGAAGTTTATTAGGTTATAAAAAGTGTTTTAAAAAATAAAATAAATGATTTTATTTTTTCTAGAATTTATAGCGTGTGAAGTTATTTTTTTAAAATCAAGTTATTTTTTCTCGAATGTTAAGGTTTTTGACTTTAATAATGTTGCAATTATACACGCAGAAAAAAGAGATTGTTGGATATATTTACATGCAATTATATATATGTTTATAAACTACTATACTTATGTTTAAGGTGTGTTTCCAATTATTTTATTTTTAACGTTATAATATGTATGTCTCCAGGCAAACACTGTAATGTTTGAATGTTAGTCATATTTTCCAACTTAAACAAAAATATATTTGCATTTTTATTTTATCATTATTATGTTTGTGGAGTGCAAATATAATAATGATAAACATATATATGTTTGCCTGCAAACATTTATATATTTGCGAGTAGATGTATTTCATATGATTCAAACATACATATTTTTACAGGCAAAAATATTATATTTGCTGGCAAATATATTATATTAAAAACAAGGCAAATATATTTTGACAGTTCTTCCAAACATATATATATCACCAGCAAATATGTTTCCTGCAGGGCGATTTTTTTCAGCGTGTAGTAACAACTTTGAATACGCACGTAAATATTAATAGGCATATCTAGAACATACCCAATTTATCGCTTGCCAATGACATTTGCTCCATTAAACTTCTAAATTATCCTCTATGCCCAAGGCCTCTAAAAAGCGGTATTCAGATCTCAAAAAAAATTTATGGCTAATTAACAATTTTTATAAAATCAATTATGTCAATAGAAAACATAATTTCCTTGTTTTGTTGTACAGCATACGATATTGAAGAGAGACCCAGCATAATCTCAGCAATGGGTGCTCATTAATACCTAAATAATAAGCAGTAGAATTATTGTCTACTACATATAATTCAGTGTCAAAACTCATTGTTTTTATTCGACAAGGTCGTTTTTGTTAGTATTATATAAGAGTAATTGTAATGAAAAAATGTTCATTACTTTTGTTAACATTACTTTTACACAATGTTAAATATTTTTCTGTTTTCGTAACTTTGCATTTGATATTTTGGAATGCCGATTCCTCGCTTCTAGCCAAAGTAGCAAATAAGCCAAAATTTTGGGGTCTGAAGCTGTCGAATGCCGCATTAGTGGTCCTCAATCACATTTTTAATAAATTAATGATAATGATTCGGCCCATCTCCATCATCCTTCCCCACACTTAAAATAATACGTCTGTCAAATGGGTTTGGAATCGATTTGACTAATTTTTTACAAATTTTTAATTCAAACACTGATTTCAACAAGGATTTAAATTATGTATCTTCATTTAACACAATACTAAAAATTCTCAGTAGTTGAACTAATTTTGAGTATTAATTTTCAAGATTATTTATAACTAATTTTAAAGAACCTATTCGTTAAATATTACACAATTTATTATTAAAATATAATTTCATGTTTCTGTTATTACCCGGTAGATGGCGCCACCAGTGTATCCGAAGTTTTAAAGATGACGCTATTTCTTTCCCTTCCGAACTAAGAGAGATAGAGCAAATTTTATTTCCCTTAGAAATTTAAAAAAATTCCATTTAATAAAATAGCGCATATCTCGAAAACTAATCGAGATAGAGAAAAACGGACAAAATGTTTGCTCCTTTGGAGTATCCTCACGTAGCCTTAGATGATATGGACCAGGTCCGGGGAGGGTCCCGAGACCCTATAATTTGATCAAATTTGGCAATCAGTATAATTACAAATAAAACTGTAGTTTCACTAATTTTTTACTTAAATTTAGATATGTTAAATTTAACAAAAAATATGTTAAAATCAACAAATTTTATATTTAGCCAAAAAACAGGAATACATTTTTTTAAAGTAACAAATTTTTCTGTTCAGCCAACAGAAATATTATTTTGACAGACAGACATATTATTATTTCATAAAAATGCCGATTATAATACATTTTGGCATTAAAAGGGTTTTGAATTTTTTCGCAAAACTGGTATCAAAAGTTGTGTAACAACAATCTTGCTGAAACAAATTTTGCGAAAATAGGCCTGAAAAATTTATCCTTAATGGGCCTGCCTATTAATATTGTATGTTCTTTGGAATAATGTTCCACCAAAATCTTTCATTACCCAATAAGTGGTTAAATAATGACATTAAAAGTTTTTATTACTTATAATTCGGCCTCAGTACTGGTACTTTTTGTTAAACGAAGTCGTTATTATAAGCAGCCTAGCTTACGCGCGACTTAGTATTTAATTTCAAAAATAATGTGATATTGATAATTACTTACCTAGAAAAGTTTTTTGTTCCGAAGAATCGGTTGTAGAATAGCTAGCCAACAAATTTTTCTATTCCAAAGAATCTTTTGAAGAATAGCTACTTTTCTTTTACAACCCCTTCTACTGTTAATTCTAACACCGATGATTATACCCTACACCACTATGTGGTCAGGGTATTATAAGTTTGTGCTGATGTTTGTAACACCAAGAAATATTGGTCCTAGACCCACCTTATAGTATACCCATCGGCTCAGAATTTTTTTTTTATTTCGATTTAACGATGTCCGTCTGTCTGTCTGTCTGTCCATGCATTCTTGTGCGCACTCTACAGGTCGCAAATATTAAGATATTTTGATGAAATTTGGTACACAGAGTTAAGTTGGCCCAAGAACAAAGCCTGTCGATTTTGGTGAACATCGGTCCATGTTTAGACCTAGTGCCCATATAAGGGTCCTACAAAATTATATTGTTTATACGCTGCAGGTCGTAAATATTAAGATATTTTGATGAAATTTGGTACACAGACCTATTTGGCCCAAGGACGAAGCCTATGGATTTTGGTGAACATCGGTCCATCGTCCGTCCGTCTGTCTGTCCATGCATTCTTGTGCGCACCCTACAGGTCGCAAATATTAAGATATTTTGATGAAATTTGGTACACAGACCTATTTGGCCCAAGGACGAAGCCTATGGATTTTGGTGAACATCGGTCCATCGTCCGTCCGTCTGTCTGTCCATGCATTCTTGTGCGCACCCTACAGGTCGCAAATATTAAGATATTTTGATGAAATTTGGTACACAGAGATAAGTTGGCCCAAGGACGAAGCCTATTGATTTTGGTGAACATCGGTCCATGGTTAGACCTAGTGCCCATATAAGGGTCCTACCAAAATTATATTGTTTATACGATGCAGGTCGCAAATATTAAGATATTTTGATCAAATATGGCACACAGTCCTATGTTGGCCAAAGGACGAAGCCTATTGATTTTGGTGCACATCGGTCCATGTTTAGACCTAGTGAACATATAAGGGTCCCACAAAATTATATTGTTTATACGCTGCAGGTCGCAAATATTAAGATATTTTGATGAAATTTGGTACACAGAGCTAATTTGGCCCAAGGACACAGCCTATTGATTTTGGTGAACATCGGTCCATGTTTAGACCTAGTGCCCATATAAGGGTCCTACCAAAATTATATTGTTTATACGCTGCAGGTCATAAATATTAAGATATTTTGATGAAATTTGGTAGCCTATTGATTTTGGTGAACATCGGTCCATGTTTAAACCTAGTGGCCATATAAGGTTCCCCCCAAAATTATATTGTTTATACGCTGCAGGTCGCATATATTAAGATATTTTGATGAAATTTGGTACACAGAGCTAAGTTGGCCCGAGGACGCAGCCTATTGATTTTAGTGAATATCGGTCCATGTTTAGACCTAGTGCCCATATAAGGGTCCTACAAAATTATATTGTTTATACGCTGCAGGTCGTAAATACTAAGATATTTTGATGAAATTTGGTACACAGACCTATTTGGCCCAAGGACGAAGCCTATGGATTTTGGTGAACATCGGTCCATCGTCCGTCCGTCTGTCTGTCCATGCATTCTTGTGCGCACCCTACAGGTCGCAAATATTAAGATATTTTTATGAAATTTGGTACACCGAACTATGTCAGCTCAAGGACGATGCCTATTGATTTTGGTTAACACCGGTCCATGTTTAGACCTAGTGCCGATATAAGGTTCCCCCCAAAATTATATTGGTTATACGCTGCAGGTCGCAAATATTAAGATATTTTGATCAAATTTGGTACACAGACCTATGTTGGCCCAAGGACGAAACCTATTGATTTTGGTGAACATCGATCCATGTTTAGATCTAGTGGCCATTTAAGGGTCCTAACAAAATTATATTTTTTAAACGCTGCAAGTCGCAAATATTAAGATATTTTGATGAAATTTGGCACACCGAACTATGTCAGCCCAAAGACGAAGCCTATTGATTTTGGTTAACACAGGTCCATGTTTAGACGTAGTGCCCATATAAGGGTCCCCCCAAAATTATATCGGTGAACATCGGTCCATGTTTAGACCTAGTGCCCATATAAGGGTCCTACCAAAATTATATTGTTTATACGCTGCAGGTCATAAATATTAAGATATTTTGATGAAATTTGGTAGCCTATTGATTTTGGTGAACATCGGTCCATGTTTAAACCTAGTGGCCATATAAGGTTCCCCCCAAAATTATATTGTTTATACGCTGCAGGTCGCATATATTAAGATATTTTGATGAAATTTGGTACACAGAGCTAAGTTGGCCCGAGGACGCAGCCTATTGATTTTAGTGAATATCGGTCCATGTTTAGACCTAGTGCCCATATAAGGGTCCTACAAAATTATATTGTTTATACGCTGCAGGTCGTAAATACTAAGATATTTTGATGAAATTTGGTACACAGACCTATTTGGCCCAAGGACGAAGCCTATGGATTTTGGTGAACATCGGTCCATCGTCCGTCCGTCTGTCTGTCCATGCATTCTTGTGCGCACCCTACAGGTCGCAAATATTAAGATATTTTTATGAAATTTGGTACACCGAACTATGTCAGCTCAAGGACGATGCCTATTGATTTTGGTTAACACCGGTCCATGTTTAGACCTAGTGCCGATATAAGGTTCCCCCCAAAATTATATTGGTTATACGCTGCAGGTCGCAAATATTAAGATATTTTGATCAAATTTGGTACACAGACCTATGTTGGCCCAAGGACGAAACCTATTGATTTTGGTGAACATCGATCCATGTTTAGATCTAGTGGCCATTTAAGGGTCCTAACAAAATTATATTTTTTAAACGCTGCAAGTCGCAAATATTAAGATATTTTGATGAAATTTGGCACACCGAAATATGTCAGCCCAAAGACGAAGCCTATTGATTTTGGTTAACACAGGTCCATGTTTAGACGTAGTGCCCATATAAGGGTCCCCCCAAAATTATATTGTTTATACGCTGCAGGTCGCAAATATTAACAAATATTAACAGCGGTCCATGTTTATACCTAGTGCCCATATAAGGGTCTCCCCAAAATTGGCTTGGTTACAAACTGCCGATCGCAAATATTAAGATATTTTAATGAAATTTGGTTCGCTGACTCACATTATAGAAAATTTTGACACAAGTCCCATTTTAACCCATTCGAATTTCGGAGCCAAACATTAGTTGGCTTTTAACCAGACTGGTGTAGGGTATTGTATAGTCGGCATGCCGACGATTTTATGAGCGACGCTTTAGGTATAAAAGACAATATAAAGTCCAACGGAAAATTCTAAGTTATATTTTTCATCAAAAACTTTAATATTTGATACGTATTTGACAAGGATGGGTTAGTAACCCGGTGAAAAATGTCCATATATGAACATTTATGGTTCATCCGAAAAATGAGGTAACATCTAAGTTTAATTATATGCGATGATTAAATATATGCGAATACATGCGAACGTTGCTGTTGTGAGCGTCAATTTTACTTATTTTTTTTAGTGTATTAGTTACATTTTTTATTAACATTTTTGTGTGACTATATTTACACGATTTTCTTATAAACATTTTTTGTTGGGTGTAAAATCTAGTTTTAGTATTTTAAAATCGAGTAAAATTTTATTAGAAGGGTTTTGTGTCAATAAGTTTGAAAATTTTCTTTCAATTGTGAAAATTATTTGAGGTGATAGGAAGAAGAAAAAATTCCTCAAGATTTTTGAACTATTTTGAATTGGAAGGAATAGACGCTCTTCTTGGACAATCTCTACAGATATTGCTGATTTATTTTATTGTGAATACTAGTGGTAAGGATTTGATTAATTATTGTTAAATTATAAAAGTAATGTAGGATATTTTAATATGTTTAGGAATCGTTATTGGTATTGTCGAGTAGCTATTAGTATTGGCGAGTAGCTAGTGGTATTGGCGATTAGCCGTTGGAATTGGTGTTGGAGAAAATACTGTATTTTGACTCTTCTGAATAAATTGTGTGTCAGAGTGGCCAGAGGGACACTCGTATATGAGCGTGTCGCTACAGTTAGTTACCTTGGTGATTGTGATTTCCCGAAGAAAGGAAATACTAAAGTTCACAATATCATCGTTTTGTACACTATTCTCAGGAGAGAATACTTATTCATATTTATTATACCATCGTGTCTGCCAATAAATGCAAATTGTTAGCCATATTAAAGGAAATAATTTCGCCAATTCCAATCGAATAATTAATAGGGTGACCAGTTGCTTAACCACAAATTTTTACTTTTAAATATTACTCAAATATTTCCATCGAAATTGCATCTAAAAGATAGCGTTATTACCAATTGCTAACATCATTTACTTTCTTTCAATAATTTTCTAATTTCAACACTAATTTTTTTTTCTATTTTTCTTCATAAATTTTTATTCTTAAAATAATATGTGGTTATGGTCACCTAATTGTATAATCACTCATAAAAATTATCGTTAAAATACATTCAATATATTCCTAATATACACGCATTTAATTTTGGAGACTTTTATTCATAATGAAATAAAACTCTCCATAACCCATTTACTCAATCATTCTCTCAGAACACTCTCACATATAAATAAATTTTTGATATTAAGTAAAGCAGCTAATCTTCAGTCTAATGGCGCCGTTCGACATCGAGGGATAAAGAACGTAAGTTGCAAAAATAAAATTTAATTAAAACCTATACACATTTACACTTAAAAAAAAAAAAAAAAAAAAAAAAAAAAAAAATTTTCACTTTATTTATTGTTATATATATTGTAATGGTTGATAGTATTATTGTAATGACATTTGTTGTCTTAATTTGTAATTTAATCGTGACCATGCTCATCTATAATCCCTTTGTTAAATAAATAATATTCTTAAATATGCAATTTTAAATTTTTTTAGTGCGCGAAAAGTTTAGAAGGATTAGTTAGGTAATCGTTTGGGCTGTCATCGACCTTTAAATATTGACAGCAAGGTGGGTGGGTTTTGAGTATGAAGGGGATGACTTTCATCCATAGTCCTCTTCTATATTTTTTTTTGCACCGTCCCATCCCATTTCTTTCTTTCTATTTCCTGTTTCCTTTATAATTTTATTATTTCTCTTTACTATCTTCTTTATGGTCGATTTCGGAATATCTTGCTACCAAAATTTAACTTTATGGAAGTCGACTCTCCTTTACTTCTAGAAGGGACAAGATCCTCCTCAAAATTCCCTGAGCACAGCCGGATCTGATGGTAGCACAGTCTTTTAGGAAGTAAGGTTTTGTGAATGAGTCGTTACATAAATTTAATGGCGCCCAACGTGGGGCCCAGCGGATATATTTGGTTTTCTAAATGTTCGTGTCAGAAGGTTGCCTTTTGATGACGCAAATATCTTTTAATTTTAACTTGCTGGAGCTTCGTTTTTTTCTATCATTCCGTGATTTCGATTTTCTAAATCTATTCTATATTTTTTTGTTTTTCTGTAATCTTTTCGATTTTTTTTTCTTTAAGATTTTATACTGTCAGGCTTACCGTGATGATTTTAATTCGTGGACTTTTTCGGAATTACGCTTACGGAGGCTGACAAGTTAAGACGATTTGATTTTTTCTATCTAAATTGGGTTCTAGATTGAATACGTGTAGATGCATTGTCTGGTGGTTATCTTTTTTAGCTTACGTAGGAATCCTAGATTCGTTTTGTAAATTTTTTTTTTGGGGACCTCTGGAACAAGACTGGATTTGTTTTAGTGCTTCAATGATTATTTTGTTTTTTTTTTTTTTACTTTTCTAAATTTACCTTCATTTTTTTTGGGTGTGTGGTATAATATTTTTTTTGTAGATTACCTAACTTAATTTTCTAAACGAAGTAGCGCTATATGTTTATTGTATTAGTTTCTTTAACTTAATTTCGTATTTTAAAAATGGTTTTGACAAGAAACCATGAAAACTTATTGAACTTGGAGGAGCCTGCGAACGTTAGTTTCACAGTAGATGTAAATACCGGTGACGTCACACCGGGAAGTCAAGGTCGTACTTTGAGTGGACCTAGGATTAGAGCAGCTAATGGTACTCGGGAACTTCGTACTAATCGGACTAGAGGTAGGCCACTTGTACAGAATAGTGATTCAAATTCGGTTGCTGCTGCTACAGATGATTTTCGCATTAGACAAATTGTAACTAATTCCTTAGAAAACTTTCGTGGGGAGATTTCGAATCTGATCGCTACTGAATTGCGGTCTATGGTTCAAAATGTGAACATAGGTTCAAATAGGAATGCCCCGAATGGGGATAATAATATTGACAATACTACCAGCTTAGACAATCGTCGTAGTAATCCTGCGATTCCTCCAAATATTGCTTCCCATACGTCGGGTTTTAACTCGGCTCGTGACCCTTTATCAGCCGAAAAGGTATTAAATATAATTCGAAACTGGCGAATAAAATTTACAGGCCATGAGAATCCGATGTCAGTGGATGAATTCATTTATCGCGTGAATATTCTGACATCGAAGAATCTGAACGGTGATTTTGACCTTCTTTGTGACCATGCTCACACCTTGTTTGAGGGTAAAGCCTTGGTGTGGTACTGGCGATTCGAGCGAAGGACCACTGACATGAACTGGAACTCATTAACATCTGCATTACGTAAAGAGTACCGAGAAGATTATAGCGACTTTGACGTCCTGGACGATATACGAAAACGAAAACAGAGACCGAACGAGAAATTCGATGATTTCTTTGACGCTGTTTCGGCCATGACGGACAAGTTAGAAACTCCGATGTCAGACAGAGACCTTTGTGAGACGTTGCTACGGAACTTGCGGAATGACATTCGACATGAACTTTTGCACATGGACATTGAGACGGTTTCTCAACTTCGACGAGAGGTTAAGAAAAGTGAAAAATTAATGCGGGACATGCGGAATTTAGAGTCCCGCCGGACGAATAGAGGACAAATTGCTGAACTGATTGGACAGGATAAGGAAGGTGACGGATTGACAGATACTGAAACCGAAATTTGTGCAGTTCAATACGAGGTTAAGTGTTGGAACTGTGGCAAACTAGGTCATACGTACGTTGAGTGTATGGAGACGAGACGGGTGTTTTGCTATGGATGTGGGGCTAAAGACATTTACAAGCCCACCTGCCCGAACTGTATCAGGAATATACCGGGAAACGGACTACGGGATGTCCGACGGAACTAGTTCGGACATCCGGAACAGAGATACCGAACAAGACAACGACGGGCAATAACAATTCACAACCGGAAGGGACGTATATAAACGTACATCCCTTAATGAGACCATACCATGTCAGGCTTGAAGAGTATCGTAAGGCGCGTGAGAGGATTTTTGGTCCATCTAGGCGACGGATCGCAAAGGCAAAGCGAATACGTAGATATTATAACACGTTGAGTATGTTTAAGGGTTAGGTTATATCCTCTATTGTAAATAAAGAATTGGATTCTAGACCGTTTCTGAAACTAAAAGTTAATAATATATCTTATTTTGCTTTATTGGACAGCGGGGCCAATAAAACCGTGGTTGGGGGTAATCTTGCCACCCAAAGTGGACTCTTCCCTAGTTTTCGCAGGTGTATAGGCAACGTACGAACTGCCGATGGACAGAAACAGAAAGTACTAGGTACAGTGACTTTGGATATTACTATTCAGGAACGGACAAAACCTTTCGTGTTTTTGGTTGTACCAGCCATACAACAAGATATAATATGTGGCTATGACTTTTGGACAGAATTTGGATTCAAAATTTCTATTGCGACTATAGGAGAGATTGACTATACTGAAAAGGAACCGGACAAACTTCCACTGACTCTGGGACAAAGTCAAAGACTTGACAATGTTATAGCAGCATTTCCGAACTCTGAAATCGATGGGTTGGGATGTACTTCTCTGGTGGAACATTCTATTGATACCGGCGACGCGAAACCTATAAAGCAGCGTTACTATCCAATTTCTCCAGCGGTGGAAAAACAGCTTTGTGGTGAATTAGATAGAATGATCTCTTTGGGAGTAATAGAGGAGGCTCCGAATTCACCCTGGTCTTCTCCAGCTGTGGTGGTGGTGAAACCTGGAAAGGTTAGGATGTGTGTAGACAGTCGGAAACTGAATTTGGTGACGGTTAAGGACGCGTACCCGATACCGAACATAGACGGACTTTTATCCAGGCTTCCTCCGGTTTACTGCATTTCGAAGATTGATTTGAAAGATGCATTTTGGCAAATTAAACTGGAGGAAAAGTCAAGACCTAAGACAGCTTTTACAGTTCCTAATCGGCCACTGTATCAATTTACCAGAATGCCGTTTGGACTGTGTAATGCACCGCAAACGTTGTGCAGACTGATGGACAGGGTCATTCCGTATAACTTGAAGACGCATATATTCGTATATTTAGATGACCTTTTTGGTCGTATCCCAGACATTTGACGAACACTTAACACATCTTATGGAAGTAGCAACACAGTTGAGGAAGGCAGGGTTGACGATCAATGTCTCGAAGAGCAGTTTTGCTCTTAATAAGGTGAAGTACCTCGGTTATGTTGTCGGAAATGGGACTCTACAAGTGGACGAGGAAAAGATAGGCGCAATACTGGACTTTCCCGAACCAAAAACAATTAAACAATTACGACGATTTTTGGGCATGACTGGTTGGTACCGACGTTTCATACAGGACTATTCAACTGTGACATTTCCACTAACGGAGCTTTTAACCAAGAAGAAAACGTTTAACTGGACAGACAAAGCTCAAGGTGCTTTTGACGAACTGAAGACTAGACTGACGTCTGCACCAATACTCATTCACCCGGACTATGAAAAGCCTTTTATTTTGCAGTGTGATGCCAGTACTTTTGGGGTGGGTGCTGTATTGGCGCAGGAGGACGAGAACGGAACAGAGAGACCGATTGCATACATGTCTCATAAATTAAATAAGGCACAGCGCAATTATACTATCACGGAGTTAGAATGTTTAGCCGTTGTGATGGCCATTAGAAAATACAGGTCGTATATCGAAGGTCAGGAATTTAAAGTGGTGACGGATCATGCGAGTTTGAAATGGTTAATGGGACAGCGTGATTTGTCAGGGCGCCTTGCAAGATGGTCACTCAAACTTCAGGGTTTTAAATTTTCAATAGAACATCGAAGGGGTAAAGACAATGTGGTTCCTGATGCATTGTCTCGGGTATTCGAGGGTGAAGATTACGTGTAAGCTGTTGAACTTGAGGCTCTACCAGCCATTGACCTCGAGTCAGATGCGTTTAATTCTGAAGAATATGTGAAACTACGGACGGATTTTTCAAATTCCGGACTTCCGGACTACAAAATTATTGATAAATATATTTATAAACGAACAGAATTTACGAGAGGTGAGACAGATGAATCCGAATTTTGGAAACTTTACGTACCAACTGAACTTCGACAAGACGTAATTTATTCTGCACATGATATTCCAAATTCAGCGCACGGCGGTATTGCTAAGACCACTGAACGAATTAGACGGTATTTTTATTGGCCGAGAGTGGTGACGGACGTGAAGGACTATATACAAAATTGTGTTATGTGTAAGAATTCTAAGACGCCGACAACTATTTTGAGACCTCCACTAGGACAGATGGTAAGGACAGAACGACCCTTTCAACGACTTTACATTGACTTGATAGGACCATTACCGACTACGCGTAATGGACATATAGGTTTGTTAATTGTACTGGACCATTTTTCTAAATTTACCTTTTTGAAACCTTTGAAAAAATTTGTTGCTAAAGACATAATAGAATATTTACGGACGCAAATTTTTGACTGTTTCGGAGTACCTGAGATGATTGTCTCGGACAATGGAGCCCAATTCCGAAGTGAGGATTTTAAGATTTATTTGAAAAATATGGGTGTACATCATATGCTGACTGCTGTACACAGTCCGCAGGTTAACGCAAGCGAACGCGTTAACCGATCAATTAATGAGGCACTTCGTTCATATGTAAGGAATGATCAGCGAAACTGGGATCGGTATGTAAGTAGTATTAATTGTGCTCTTCGGAACAGTGTCCACCAATCTATCGGACGGAATCCTTATCAGGTCGTTTTCGGACAAACCATGGTAACTCATGGGAAGGACTACAGACTTCTACAAAAATTGGACTTGTTGACTGAAACGGATAATTTGTTGGAAAGACAGGACGAAATTACATTGATTCGGGACAGTATTAGACGGTACATTCGGAAGGCATATGACAAGAACGTACGCACTTACAATTTACGATCACGGACAAAAGAATATACAGTTGGACAAGATGTTATACGACGGAATTTTACGCAGAGTTCCAAGGTGGATTATTTTAATTCGAAATTGGCTCCGGTTGGTATGCGAGCGAAAGTTCTGCGTAGAATTGGACAGGTAAACTACGAATTACAGGACTTGGACAGCAATCACAAGGGTGTTTACCATGCGAAGGATATTTGGACGTAGAGCCAAAATAATTCTGTGATTTGTTGATATGTTTGATAGTATTTGGTGAATTATCTACCGATAGTGTAATGGTTTTTAAATCTTAATAATTTTTTTTTTTTTTTTTTTTTTTTTGTAAAGGTGATGTAATTTGTGAGCGTCAATTTTACTTATTTTTTTTAGTGTATTAGTTACATTTTTTATTAACATTTTTGTGTGACTATATTTACACGATTTTCTTATAAACATTTTTTGTTGGGTGTAAAATCTAGTTTTAGTATTTTAAAATCGAGTAAAATTTTATTAGAAGGGTTTTGTGTCAATAAGTTTGAAAATTTTCTTTCAATTGTGAAAATTATTTGAGGAGATAGGAAGAAGAAAAAATTCCTCAAGATTTTTGAACTATTTTGAATTGGAAGGAATAGACGCTCTTCTTGGACAATCTCTACAGATATTGCTGATTTATTTTATTGTGAATACTAGTGGTAAGGATTTAATTAATTATTGTTAAATTATAAAAGTAATGTAGGATATTTTAATTTGTTTAGGAATCGTTATTGGTATTGTCGAGTAGCTATTAGTATTGGCGAGTAGCTAGTGGTATTGGCGATTAGCCGTTGGAATTGGTGTTGGAGAAAATACTATATTTTGACTCTTCTGAATAAATTGTGTGTCAGAGTGGCCAGAGGGATACTCGTATATGAGCGTGTCGCTACAGTTAGTTACCTTGGTGATTGTGATTTCCCGAAGAAAGGAAATACTAAAGTTCACAATATCATCGTTTTGTACACTATTCTCAGGAGAGAATACTTATTCATATTTATTATACCATCGTGTCTGCCAATAAATGCAAATTGTTAGCCATATTAAAGGAAATAATTTCGCCAATTCCAATCGAATAATTAATAGGGTGACCAGTTGCTTAACCACAAATTTTTACTTTTAAATATTGCTCAAATATTTCCATCGAAATTGCATCTAAAAGATAGCGTTATTACCAATTACTAACCTCATTTACTTTCTTTCAATAATTTTCTAATTTCGACACTAATTTTTTTTTCTATTTTTCTTCATAAATTTTTATTCTTAAAATAATATGTGGTTATGGTCACCTAATTGTATAATCACTCATAAAAATGATCGTTAAAATACATTCAATATATTCCTAATAAACACGCATTTAATTTTGGAGACTTTTATTCATAATGAAATAAAACTCTCCATAACCCATTTACTCAATCATTCTCTCAGAACACTCTCACATATAAATAAATTTTTGATATTAAGTAAAGCAGCTAATCTTCAGTCTAATGGCGCCGTTCGACATCGAGGGATAAAGAATGTAAGTTGCAAAAATAAAATCTAATTAAAACCTATACACATTTACACAAAAAAAAAAAAAAAAAATTTTTTTTTTACTTTAATTCTATAATTAAATTTTTTTACACTACAAGAAAATACATTTTAATTTATTATTATAATAATTTTAGTAATTTGATTTTAATGACATTTGTTTTATTAATTTCTTATTTAATCGTGACCATGCCTAAATATAATAATTTTGTTTAAATAAATATTAGTGTAAATATGGAATTTTAAATTTTTTTAGTGCGCGAAAAGTTTAGAAGGTTTAGTTAGGTAATCGTTTGGGCTGTCATCGACCTTTCAATATTGACAGCAAGGTGGGTGGGTTTTGAGTATGAAGGGGATGACTTTCATCCATAGTCCTCTTCTATTTTTACTGCACCGTCCCATCCCATTTCTTTCTTTGTATTTCCTTTTTCCTTTATAATTTTTCTTTACTATCTTCTTTAAGGTCGATTTCGGAATATCTTGCTACCAAAATTTAACTTTATGGAAGTCCACTCTCCTTTACTTCTAGAAGGGACAAGATCCTCCCCAAATTTCCCTGAGCACAGTCGGATCTGATGGTAGCACAATCTCTTCCCAGCAAAATCTTTCATTACCAAATAAGTGGTTATATAATAGAAATTCATAGCTCCACACAACTTATTTTTTGGCGTCTAAACTCATTATTTTTGTTTGGCGTGGTCGTTTTTATAAGTAGTCACGCTTACCTGCTCGCTTACGAAAAAATGAAAAATAAGTAGTTACGAGATTTTGAATAATAAGTGGTTACACACATGCTTACAAAAAGTTGAATTATAAGTGGTTATCCGATTGCTTACTTGATTCTTAAAAATAAAGAGTTAAGCAAATACTATTAGTTTAAGGAAATACATTCAGAAAAATTTAAGTTTTCTCTAGTGTGTAATTTTAGGACTCGTCATAAAAATTTAAACATAAAACATATTTACATATAATAAATAAAAATGTATAAAATTCAACTGTGTAAAAAGTACTTATTTAAACTATGATGAGTAAGTCATTATTTTATATTTAGAAACAATGAATACAATAGGCCTTTATTAGGAAGTCATTATTTTATATTATAAAATAATGCAAAAGGTAATGATATATCATTTTTGGTAATGCAGATAGTAATGAGGTGTCATTACCAATATTTTGCTGGGTTAGGAAGTAAAGTATTATGAATGAGTCGTTACACTGTCCTTTATTATAAGGTTGAACGATAGATATAAATTTATGTATGACATTCAAATTAGGCGCTACATATGTTCCTTTTTTTATTCATGGCATTAAATATAATTCCATATTTATCCAAATATGAGTTCCTTTTACATATATGAAAAAATGTATTCTTCGAAATATGTTCATATACAAGTCCCTTTTGCATAAATTGAATAATATATACTTTCATATTTGTCCATATATGAGTGCCATTTCCATATATGAAATAACAGATGCTTCCATATATGTCTGTATATGAAATTTTTTCCATATATGGAATCACATATACTTCCATATATGTTCATATAAAATCCATATATGTTTATAAAAAATCCATATTTGTTTATATGTGTCCATACATAAACCATATATGAACATGTTTGAGTGTATATGGAAATTTTTCACCGGGAATGCCTAAAAAAGTTTATATTAAATAACATATAAAATCAACAATTAAAATTTCCGCACTCTATTTGAATTGTATGAAACTTGCTATAACTTTGAATACTTTGTATAGCTAAAATTGGTGTTCAATTTGGGGAAAATTATCTAATTTCCTATAGACTTTCCGTACATATTTGGGTCTAACTTTTGTATTATTTTAGCTATGTGACTGGTTAATATATCACTTTAAAGCTTCTGAAAGCGTGCCTGAAGTTGATCTGCAACTCCTTCTTTAATTTGATAATTTCTGATTTATTAAAAAAAATTTTAATTTTTGAGAATTTTTCTACAATTAATTGTTTCTATCCTTTTATAATTGAAGCCATGATTCAGCCACGTGAATAGTTGCTATTTTGAAAGGAACTTTAACTATTTATCGCTATCAGAGGTCTAAAGCCATTTTATCTTAATACGCGGTTCGGGATACTTTATCGTAGCCTTTTAATATTTTTGTATTAGTTCTTAGCAAGGTTGGTTACCGAAACGAATAACGGTAAGGGTAACGCTATCGGATTTCGTTTGTTTAGGTAACGGTAAAGGTAACAGTATTTAAGACGGTATACCGTTACCGAAACAGCAATACCGGTAAGTACCGGTATTAAAAATTATGTTAAAAACATATAGAAACAAGTAAAAACATGGCATATTTTTAATTTTAAGTACTGAAAATACAGATTTTAAGCTATAAATTCAATACTGGTAGTTTTAATAAGTAATATTATCTATAAATTTTTTTTGTAAAAAAACACTCAAGATTATAAAATAAAAAAATTTTAATTTTTATATAAAATAATAAATACCGGTAAAATACCGGTAAAATACCGGTAACTACCCATAAAAATAACAGTATCGGTAACGATAACGGTATTTGGAATTTTTTTTAGAGGTATCGATAACGGTAACGGTATTCAATTTGAAACGGTATTTTAGCGATAACGGTATTATAACGATAACGGTAACCAACCTTGGTTCTTTGTTTTTTATCAATGACACTGTCAATTATCAGTTTGGTACTCCTTCTGTTTCCTGAGTTATAGTATAGTATTGAATAAAAAAAAAAAACAGTTCGATTTTTCAGCATTTGTATGAAAAAAGACCCAATAAGAGTGCCAGTATAAGATTTCGTAAAGGCAAAAATAAAGTAATGAGGAACAACATAAGCGTGTTCGTTTACTTACGACAAGTTACTACTTTTACTACAACTGCAAAATTTCAATATAAAAAGTAAACAAAACTTTCCAATTGTAGTAAAAGTAGTCAGCATTTCGACTAATCGAACACACCACATATATTTTTTCAAAAATTTTAAAGAATCCATTTTTCGATATACATATGAATATTATATTTAAATCGCGGATTTCATTAAATTAAACTTTGAAAATTTTACGAAAAACGTCGCCGGAGTCTGAAAAGTCCTCAAAATTTGATTGAGATTATTACAAGGATTTAACTCAGAGATTACTTTTTGACAACAATACAAAAAGTTAATATTTCCTGAAAAGTTTTGAAATTATTTTCATTATTTTTATATTCACTTTATTTCTTAGAAGCTGATTTTTTATACTTCAGTTATAAATTTTAACTAAAAACTTTATAATGACAGAAGTCACTCCGTTCGTTTCTGCCAACACCCTCTAACAGCTATGAATTATTGAATTATGAACTCGTTAGTAGTTTTTTAAGAATATTGGAGAAATAACGTGAATTGAATCCTAACCATTTTTTTCAGCTTATTATTGGTTACTTAGTACTTTTAAACCATCCCTCGTAAATTTTCCTAAGCATTTTTCAAGCATACCTCGGTACACTCCAAGGGTATAAAAGGCCAAACATCACAGAAGTCTGGATGAGTTGGCTGCGGAAGAAGCGTGCCGTCCCCGGTCGCTGTCCTCACCCAGTCGTGTCGCAACAGAGGAAACGTGCCGTCCCCGGTCGCTGTCCTCACCCAGACGTGTCGCAACAGAGCAAACGTGCCGTCCCCGGTCGTTGTCCCTCCTTAACTCGAGGTTCAACCAAGGAAGCGTGCCGCCCCCGGTTGCTGCCACTGGAAAATCCCGCGTGTGATCCGCCTCGGAACCTCTGGTCTGTCTCATATTTATATTTAGTTTGATAATAAATAAATTAACTTTTATAACGTCTTAAATCATGACTTTTTCTCTCGGTCACTGTATCAAACAAATTTTCTGTGACGAACCCTACCCCCGCGAGCTTATCCCAGCAACCGGAAGACGTTACAGTGGCGCCCGAGCAGGGACCGAGAGCTTAAAGTTTTTTTTTAGATAACGTTATACCAGACCAAAAGAGAATCGACCGGAGGGTAGACAGCCGATTGGGCAAGTGTCATCATGTACATCGTGGGTATATTCCTTGAAGAAGGAGGAGCTGGTTTCCTACCTCCACGAGTTCGACCTCGAAACCTCCGGAAATGTAGAGGAGTTACGTAAGCGGTTTGGTCAGTTTGTGGGCGGAGAACATAAGCCCGAAGTTCTACAGAGGCTGTTGCAGTTACAGGCGAAACACGAGACTACCACATCTGGGCCTTCCCCCAGAAGGACGCCGCTATTGTTAGTACCTCCGGGTGATCCGGTGACATCCGACCGAGAAGATACCACACAACCTGATGCCAATGCTCAATCATCAATTGTAAGCTCCGACCTCAAATCTACAGCGGATCAAGTTCGGAAATGGGGAGTCGAATTTGATGGGGAAGGAGAACCACTGGAGTTCGTGGAAAGGATAGAAGAGCTGGCAAACATCTACACAATTAGAGTCGACAGCATGCAGACGATGATGCCCGAAATTCTTATCGGCAGGACGTTAATCTGGTACCGGAACAACAACCGACAGTGGGGAAAGTGGCTAACATTCAGAAGGGACTTCCTCAAATTCTTCCTACCACCCCGGTATTTTGAGCGTCTGGAGGACGAAGTCCGAAAGAGGCAGCAGCAACCACGAGAGTCATGCAGAAGCTATACCCTCGACATGCAGAATCTAATGAGGCACACTAGTTACACAGAAACAGAGAAGTTGGAGCGAATATTCCGCAATGCTCTTCCGGAATACCTCTGGTTCATTCGGAGGAAGGACTTCAATACCCTCGATGAGCTGCTCGAACTGGCTGCCGACTTGGAATGTATTCCAAAGACGTTCCAATCTCCCCGAGAGCAGCACCGCTTGATGACACCGGAAGACCGCCTGCATACGCGTCAGGACTTCATTGCTAATCCCCGAACTGCGTGCCGGAATTGCGGGCAGGGCGGTCACTTTTCTGCCCAATGTCGAAATCCCAGTGTCCTCTTTTGCTGGGAATGTGGCCGGCCAGACGTGCGAACGATTCAGTGCTGCCGTCGGTCGGGAAACGACCGTCGGATCCGTACCGGACGAGGCGGTAATGGTCCACAGAACAACACGTCTCGCAACTAGAAACGTCAATCAAATACACCCCTACCAAACTCATCGCCAACATCATCCTAGAGGGCCGAATAGTAGCCGCCACAATCGACACGGGTGCCTCAAGCTGCTTCGTGAGCAAAAATGTGGTAAGCACTTTAAAGGACATCACCACGTTGCGACCGTACGAATCCGGGGTTACGCTAGCTGATGGGTCCCGACGTCGGATCACACATGCTCTTGACCATGAGATCACTTTGGGGAACCGGCGTATCATCACCAAACTTCTCGTTATGCCTGATGCCACCGACGATTTCATTGTTGAACTCCAGTTCCTGGAAGAATGCGAAGCCAAAATTACGTGTGCGGGTCTTACTTGTGAAATTCGCCGAGAATACAGTGCAGATTCCCCGCCGAGAAGCGGCGAAATAAACCGACACCTGGAGTCTGCTCCCATGCCAATGTCGCCATCAGGTCCTGCAGAAGTGCACCTCCATGAGGATGTTTCCACGCCAGTGGTCCTCAATGGAGCCAACGAGGCTACGGAGGGACCTATACCGGTAAGTGATCACAGTCCTGAAGATCAAGACAAAATTAAGAGTTTCATCGAAGAAGATCTACAAAAGTTTAGGGAACTGCATGGGTTATCCACCGCGGCGCAACACCGGATAGTAATGACCGATGACAGGCCCTTTAAGATCAGATACGCCCCTCGGAACCCCGCCATGCAAGCTATAATAGATACAAAGGTGAACGAGCTACTTTCAAATGGCTGTATCGAGCCATCTCGAATTGCTTATAGCTCTCCGATAATCAAAGAAAAATGGTACCTGGAGATTATGTATAGATTTCCGACACTTAAATAGTAAGTCAGATCCCGACGCTTACCCACTTCCCCGGATTACGACCATACTGGATCGATTGAGGGATGCCCGGTACGTCAGCAGCCTCGACTTGAAAGATGGATACTGGCAAATACCTTTAGAAGAGGATAGCAAGAAATAAACTGCTTTCACTGTCGCCGGCCGAGGATTATATCAGTGGCGGGTGATGCCATTCGGGTTGCACTCCGCCCCCGCTACGTTTCAGCGAGCTCTAGACAGCGTCATCGGACCAGATCTTGAGTCTTTTGCATTTGCATATTTGGACGATATTATCATCACGGGACGAATGTTGGATGAACATCTGTCCAACCTGAGAGAGGTATTCCGACGACTCCGCGCCGCCAATCTGAAAATTAACCCGCAACAAATGTGAATTTTTTAAAAAGGAAACCAAATATCTTGGTCATATTGTCAGCAGGAGAGGCATTGAGACCGATCCCGACAAAGTATCCGCAATCCGGGAGATGACGCCACCAAAAAACTTACGAGAGGTAAGAAGATTTTTGGAGGTTGCGTCCTGGTATCGGCGCTTCGTGCCCGACTTTGCGGCTATCGCACAACCTCTCGCCGCACTCCCAAAGAAGGGAAAGCACTGGAAGTGGACGGAGGAACAACAGACGGCCTTCGAGCTCTTAAAGGCGAAACTAACTGAGGCACCAGTGCTTGCCTGTCCCGATTTCTCGAGAACGTTTAGATTACAGACAGATGCTAGTGACTATGGGCTCGGTGCCGTTTTGACGCAAGATTTGGATGACGGGGAGCGGGTTATTGCTTACGCTAGTAGGAGCCTCAATGGGGCAGAGAAGAATTACACGGCTACCGAGAAAGAATGCCTTGCCATAATCTGGGAAATACGGAAGATGAGGCCTTACCTGGAGGGTTACCGATTCCACGTCATTACCGATCACCTTTCTCTAAAATGGCTCAATTCCATCGAAAACCCCACGGGACGGTTGGCCCGCTGGGCCCTTGAGCTGCAACAGTATACGTTTACGATCCATTATCGCAAGGGTAAGAACAATGTGGTCGCAGATGCACTGTCTCGCCAGCCGGTGGAAGCGTTACATCGAGCCGTAGAAGACGTAGAAGATAGTGACGCTACATCCCCGGACTGCAACTGGTTATAGCGAAAAAAGGAGGAAGTCCTACGCCACCCCGCTAAGTACTCGGACTACTCGATCGTCGGCACTCAACTGTTCAGGCATATACCTAGGCACCCGAACGATGAGGACTGTACTCCGTGGAAGTTATGTGTTGCAACCCCGCTGCGGCAAAGAGTGCTACAAGGGAATCAAAGTCAACCCGCCGCTGGCCACCTTGGTGTGCGAAAGACCATCAGCAGGGTTAGTAATCGATACTACTGGCCCGGAATGTTTTGAGATATCGCCCGATTTGTGAGAAGTTGCGAGTCATGCCAGAGGTACAAGCCCAGTCAAGTGGCTCCAGCGGGTGAAATGTTAGTAACTATACCGGAAGAACCTTGGGCCACAGTATGCACGGATTTCGTTGGACCATTTCCACGCACCAAACACGGGAACAACATGCTTCTGGTCTTCTTTGATCGTTTCTCTAAGTGGATAGAACTAGTCCCGCTCCGTAAGGCTACAGCAGAGGGCGTCGTAAAGGCGTTTAGGGAAAGGATCCTAGCCCGGTTTGGTACACCCAAGGTGCTGATAACTGATAATGGAAGCCAATTCACCAGCCGCGTTTTACAAAAATATCTACAAGTGATCGGTGTCCGACAACAATTCACCGCCCCTTATTGCCCACAGGAGAATCCCACAGAGAGGGCGAACCGTACGGTAAAAACTATGATCGCGCAACTGGCTCAGAATAAACACAATCAGTGGGACGACCACTTACCGGAGATTACCTTGGCAATCAACACAAGTAACTCGGAGTCAACAGGATACAGCCCGTCGTATTTGGTACAAGGAAGAGAACCACGACTGCCCAAGGCGTTGTATGATGAAGTGGTGACCGGAACTGGCGCTCGGCCGCGTAAGCCAGAGGAGAAGGTCGGCGAATTGGTGGAAATTTTTAAAATTGTGCGTCATCAACTAGGCCGATCAACGGCGCTATTATAATCTTCGTCGAAGTCCCTGGAAGCCTAAGGTTGGAGACCTGGTCCTTGTTCGGCAACACCCGTTGTCCAAGGCAGCCGAAAATTTCGCTGCCAAATTGGCGCCGAAGTTCAGCGGCCCCTATGAAGTGGTGAACTTTCCGTCGCCGGTGATAGTGCAACTCCGGGGACGGGAAAGTAATGATGTGAAAACCGCTCATCTCAGCGAAATTAAGGCTTTTGTAACTGACCAATTAACTGACTAACTAACTAACTCATGTTTTCTTTCAACCGCAAATGGTTTTTTTTTTATCTTATTCCTAATTGAGCACACCTCCGTCCCGCTCACGCTATTCTCCCCCGAGGATGTCACCACCCCCGATCCCGATGCACCCCATCATCACCGAAGATTTCTTGTCGGATGAAGTCCGAAGGAAATTATGTCCATTGGTCGACTATATGTTGAGCCACTATCCACCGGGAGATCGGGGTAATCAGGCATTCAAGATAAATGAATATCGCTACCGGATCCATATTACCCCTCAACACAACGCGGTGGTAAAACGGTTGAACAGGATAAGGCAGCGGGATAATGGTCCTACGGCACAACGTTACAAGGACAGGAAGTAATGGGCCGAAGTCCAGTTGGGTTCCCCAGGGGGGATCATGTATAATGACAGAAGTCGCTCCGTTCGTTTCTGCCAACACCCTCTAACAGCTATGAATTATTGAATTATGAACTCGTTAGTAGTTTTTTAAGAATATTGGAGAAATAACGTGAATTGAATCCCAACCATTTTTTCCCGCTTATTATTGGTTACTTAGTACTTTTAAACCATCCCTCGTAAATTTTCCTAAGCATTTTTCAAGCATACCTCGGTACACTCCAAGGGTATAAAAGGCCAAACATCACAGAAGTCTGGATGAGTTGGCTGCGGTCGTGAACGAGTGAACAAGGTAAGCTCCAGATAATAATACCCTCCTCTCCTCTAGATCCTGTGATGGAAGCGTGCCGTCCTAGGTAGCTCCTACATCCCGGGAGATCCTGAAACATCGTTGGAGGTCCTTGCAAATATCCTGGAAGGTCCTTGCAGTTATCCTTGAAGGTCCTTACAAATCCTGGAAGGTCCTTGAAATTATCCTTGAAGGTCCTTGCGAATATCCTGGAAGGTCCTTGCAGTTGTCCTGGAAGGTCCTTGCAAATATCCTGGAAGGTCCTTCCAGTTATCCTTGAGGATCCTTACAAATCCTGGAAGGTCCTTGAAATTATCCTTGAAGGTCCTTGCGAATATCCTGGACGGTCCTTGCAGTAGTCCTTGAAGGTCCTTACAAATCCTGGAAGGTCCTTGAAATTATCCTTGACGCTCCTTGCAAATATCTTGGAAGGTCCTTGCAGTTATCCTTGAAGGTCCTTACGGAGATCCTTAGAGGTTCTTTTACAACATAGGAAGCGCGCCGTCCCCGGTCGCTGTCCTCACCCAGACGTAACCAAACAGAGGAAACGTGCCGTCCCCGGTCGTTGTCCTCCTTAAATCGAAGTTCAACAGAGGAAGCGTGCCGTCGCCGGTCGCTGTCCTCACCCAGACGTGTCGCAACAGAGGAAACGTGCCGTCCGCGGTCGTTGTCCTCCTTAAATCGAAGTTCAACAGAGAAAGCGTGCCGTCCCCGATCGCTGTCCTCACCCAGACGTGTCGCAACAGAGGAAACGTGCCGTCCCCGGTCGTTGTCCTCCTTAAATCGAAGTTCAACAGAGGAAGCGTGCCGTCCCCGGTCTCTGTCCTCACCCAGACGTGTCGCAACAGAGGAAACGTGCCGTCCCCGGTCGTTGTCCTCCTTAAATCGAAGTTCAACAGAGGAAGCGTGCCGTCCCCGGTCGTTGTCCCTCCTTAACTCGAGGTTCAACCAAGGAAGCGTGCCGCCCCCGGTCGCTGCCACTGGAAAATCCCGCGTGTGATCCGCCTCGGAAACTCTCTCGTATCTCTTTCTCTGTTCCCACTGGTCTGTCTCATATTTATATTTAGATTTAGTTTGATAATAAATAAATTAACTTTTATAACGTCTTAAATCACGACTTTTTCTCTCGGTCACTGGATCAAACAAATTTTTTGTGACGAACCCTACCCCCGCGAGCTTATCCCAGCAACCGGAAGTAAGTCGTCGTTACATAAAAAATTATTTAAAAAATTCTTGTTTTTTAATTATGTTTCGCAGACCTCCTAGGATGCGATTAGGGACGCTCAGGGGTTCGTGATCAACGTTTGGAAAACTCTGTATAATTAAATTTTCATATCGGTTTTGGTATAGCTGTGGGAGTCAGATGTCGTTATTAACAAAAAGAATTACTGGCCAATTTTGCTTTGACGCTACACCAACATTCCGTATTTTAAAGTTAAAACACTTTGTAGGTTGGGCGGAAGTGCAGGATCTAACGCTAGTCAATTACTCGCAGGCAATCAAAAATTGAGTAGTAGTAGTATTATTCTTTATTTTCATAATTTTAAGCAATATATATATTATTTTACATGTTCTGAAGTATTCACTAATATAAAATTTTAAATTATAAATTATAAAAATAAATTATAAATATTTTGTTCATGCGGCTATAACATAATGTCGCCAAATTGAGTATTTCAAAAGAAATTATTTCAGGAACATAACTATATACTCTACGATATCAACATGTATACTCAGGATTTCCAAAAGACAGACTGAAATAAGTTCAATACGATCCTTTGGAAAGACCTAAAAAAGAACTCCACCATATCTTTCCGAATGAAATTTGGAGAATTTCAAGTGAAATTAATTGTGAATTCTTTTGGAATTTGGCAACTTTGATCTTAAATCTGAACAAAAATAACGGTAATTAATTGTTTTCTTACAATATTGAGAAAATTTTAAGAGAAATTTCGATTTTTTATTTCGAAATGAGAAAATTCTAAAATATAGTATCATTTACCACTTCAAATTTAGAAAATTCTATTAGAAGTTCAGTTCTGCAATTTTAATGAAAAAAATTCAAAATAAAATTTAGTCTTTTTCCCAAAAGCACCGTAAGTGGTTTTTCACGTGGAAAAATTTTATTCGAACTTTAATTTTACTCAAATTTTAATTTAAATTATAAAAATGATCAATTTTTCAATTTTATATCAAAGACACAATCACAATATACAAAAAATGTGATTTTTCCCCAAGAAAAATAATAGTCTTGTACATTAAATGTGCGTGAAAACAATCTCTACTCAGTTTTCACGTGAAATTCATTGTCGTGGAAAATTATCAATTTTTTTTATATGGAGGAGTATAACAATTTTTTCACGTGAAATCCGAACAACTTACGGTGCTTTACTATCAAACAGTATTTTACTTTTAAAGTCGACTTTATATTTAAACCATAGTATAATATAGTAGCTTTACTCATTTTCTGTCATTGGAAAAAATGAAGTAGTGTTTGTAGTTTTACTTGTACATATGGTTCTTAATATGTCTACAACTACATGAGATAGGGACACGCTCTCAATTTTTTAATGAGTTGGGCTACTATAGTATACTATGATTTAAACGGCTTTGTTCATTTTGTGTATGAAAATCATAAAGAAATATTTACATTTTCAAATATTTTAATTGGTTGAAAATAAATTAACCAATCAGAATGCTCCAAAAATGAACTAGGTCAAAGCATGCTGCCACCCAAAATTTTAACTAAAGTCAACAAAAATATACATTTTTAAATTTTATATTAATTTAAATAGTAAGGGTGTTTATTTTTATTTAAAAAAATTTTCAATCAAAATTGGAATTTTGTATTAAAAAATGCGAAATTTTAAAATGAAATTTCTTTTTGTCATTTGAAATTAGAAAAACTTCAAACGAAATTGATCTACATACAATTTTGAAAATCTAATTTGAAATTTAGATCTTTTAATTACATTTCTCCACAAACTTTAATTTTTTTATAATCAAAATTATCAGTTTTTTAATGGATTTGTTAAAATTTCTATTGAAATTTTTTAAATGATGACTGCCCAAATAATAAAAAAAATGATGTGGAGCCATATGAAGTTATATTTAATTATATATAATCTTTTATGTAATTAGATATAACTATATCCGAAAAATGAGAACATCTTATTGTATCGAATTGTATACAATTTGGTACAATTTGATACAATTTTATGCAATTCGATACAATTGTATCCGAATTTTGTCCTCATCCAATTACATCAAATTATACCTTTTTATATAAAATTATATAAAATGTTAAAAAAGTGGACATAGTTTGATACAATTATATCTAAAAATTGACCTTATACTTTAGATCATATTATATATGACCACATCTAACAATATACAAAAATTATTTTTTTAAATAAAAAAGATATGCAATATCTGGAGATCAGACCTGGGAGATTTCAATTACAATTGCAAATAAATGTAATGTAATTTACAATTACATTTCATGTAACTGTAATTGAACATTTTCAATTACAAGTAATTGTAAGTGATTTCAATTACAAATTTCAATTACATTTAGAATTAAAGTGTTTTTTGTTAAAATTTTGTAGAAAAAACCGACTGGGATACGTTGGATAGGCGTGGATAAGTATAAAAAGAATACGTCATGTTGGGCTGACCCCTCACTTGTGCTTTTTCTCATTATTTCTTTTCCGAAAAAATGTAATTGTAATTTACATTTTTTCAATTACAATTATATGTAATGTATAATTGAAAATTTTCAATTACAAATTACTTGTAATTATTTTTTTTAATTACAATTACATGTAATTGTGTAATTGCATGTGTAATTAAATTCCAAATATAATGATTAACCCAAAGGTCTGCTGGAGATCCTATAATCTTCCATTACTTTTATACAGATTTATCATGACAGTGCATTAAACATGAACAAAATTTTCTTTATTTTTAGTAATTTTAAAATAAAGTTAACAGGACTGAAATTTTAAAGTTAATAGGATTATGTTATACAACCAAGATATAAGAAAAATAGTAAAAAAGTAGTAAAATATTACAAAATAGTAGAAATTAGTAAAAATATATGATGCAAAAAATAAACTCACACACGAATCATGCACGGGTTATATATTCTTATTCCCGCTCACGCACGAATCAAGTACGAATTATATATTCTCAGACTCACGCACGAATCACTTGAGTATAGTAATTATTACTCACGATCACGTGTGAATAACGTGACTCACATTTCTAGTCACGCGCCAATCCCTAGTAATTACTAAATCTAAAACTAGTTCAAAATCATTGTTAACATAGAACCACATATAATATAATACGGTTTTATATAAAATCACTTTGAAATAATTGCTTATGTGGGATAGATGATGTTATAAAGAACGTTATATTGTTATATATTAAAGAAATCATGAAATATTGTAGATATGGAACCATATTAAGTTATATATGGGTTCTTATTCGTCCATATATAATCATATCTAACACAAATTATGAAATATTTCTTATATGGCTCCATATTTAGTATTATATTATTATGTATAGTGTCATACTAAATTATATATAAACGTATACGTAATTATATCTGTAATATGTTACTTTATGTACTTATATATAGCACATGCAATTATATGTAGGCCAGTATGTAATAATATAAAATCACATATGTCTCCATATTAAAACCTTTGAGGAAAAAATTCTAACATATGACTATATAAAAGTATATCTGCTTGAATTTAAAAGCATATGTGGCCATATGTAACTATAACTTACTATATGCAATTAGATAAAATAATATATGGTTATATCAAAACTTTTTTACTCGGGTGGTTAAATGAAAATAAGGAAAAAATTTTATATTTCATATTATTATTCATGGGATACGTATATAATACTGTTATGCAAAATACTGTTTAGACAAAATACTAGTGTTTCCAATTATTTGACATAGGCAATTAACCGGTTTATGCATTATTCGAAAAATCACTAAAACTAATTAACCGGTTATTCGGGTCGGTTAATCGAGAAAATTGGCGATTAATCGATTAATCGTTTAATGCAAAATTAATGTATTTTCCTATATTTTTATCAATAAAAACAGCTGACTTTTTTTAATATTAAAAAATAGAAGATTGAGCCATCAATATAAAAAAGCTCTATTGAAAATACCAATTTACTCTGCAAAAATCATAAATATCTGAGAATATCATAAATAATTGTTAAATTCGCAGTGTTTTCCGTTTTTAAGGGCTAATTGGACGAGTTTTAATGAAAGTTTTACACTAAACTAATGAAGTTTTCTTCACAAAGTTAATGCAAAACAAATTTTAGGAAAAAGCTTTTTCATTGGGTATATTATGTAATTTTCAATAAATAATACGAAATATTTCATAAAACTGCATTAATTCAATGAAAAGTTTAGCAATGTTTTGTTGTTTTAATGTCCTATAGACAGCTCCAATTAATATTGTAATTAATATGCATTTTTATCAATTTTAATTAATAGATTTGAGGTTAGGAAGAAGAATAAACCTTTTCCTCTAAAAATTATAAACATATTAAATTTTTCAGATCAGACTAGATCTAGTTTCTGCATTAAATTGTATTAATTATTTATATGTGTTTATTGTCAACAACCCGTCGGCTGTAGGAATCGAACACATGCTCCCAAATTACAAACGTAACTATATTAAAGTTCGATAGCTTAACCATCTCACCCAAGTAAGACCTTGAATGCAATGTAACTAATTCGTTTTTTCTTTCATATTCAACTTTCTGTTGTTGTTTTTACATAGAAGTGATCAATATAAACACATTAAAACATTCTGTTTTTAGATTTTTGATTATCTTCCAATCTCCTCCGTATTTCAATGGATGAATTCCAGCGAAATTTCATTGAATCAATATAAAAATTCATAAAAAGATGTAGACAATTCAGTGTGCAGTAACAGATGTCAAATCTGAAACACATTGTTTGTTCGAACTTTATCACATATTTTTGAAAGTGAGAGCAGTTTTTCAGTCTTTCAAAATTTTATATTTGCAATAATAAAATTTTAAAAATTTATACGCACTGCTTTTGTTAAAATAAATATAAATAAAATCATCGACTAGAGGCTGAAAAACTGCTCTCACTTTGGAAAATTAATTTTACATTTTAAAAGAATTAAAACAGAAATAAAAAAAAATTTTATATTTTATTTCCTAAAGCCTGCTCCAGCCAGACACATTAAAGTATTTTTTTTTAAATAGAGACTTTGTTATTTTGTTAAAAAAAATTTTATTAAAAATTAATTGCGATAATGTAAAACAAATTCATTTTAAATCTCTTAAAACCCATGACTTGTCTCGCTGGTTCGTTCAATGGCGACTTGCTTGAAGTTGCTGAAAAATGGTATCTAAAGGTTTCTCTTTCAATCGATTTTAAAGCAATTTGATCGTATTTTAATTAGTATTTGTTTTTTAAGCGTTTCTTGCAATTTTTTAGCCAAAGTTAAGAAAATTATGAAGTTTTGGGAAAAAATAAAGCAAAAAATTATATATTAAAAATTTAACCGGTTAATCGACCCATTTTAACCGATTATTCGGGTCGAATAATTATTTGAGTTTTAAATTATTTGTTTCGACATTAACCGAAATAGAGGTGATTAATCGAGGAATCGGTTAATCGATTAACCGAATTGGAAACACTACAAAATACTGGTCAAAAAATTTTAAAAATCCTGCTTTTCATAATACTGTTTTGCAAAATACTAGATTTCATAATACTGTTTTGCAAATTTATGTGAAGTAAAAATGCTGGTTTACAAAATTTATTTTATTAAAATAACTTCAACAAAAGTATATAATTTTCAAAAATTAACAAAAACATTTAACAAAAAATTAATTTCAATGCATTTTATAAACTTAAATTCCCGAGTAAAAAAAATTATATATAATCATATGTGGCATATATTACAATATATAATTAGACATGTCGTTATCTATATCCATATATAATTATATATGACGTCTTTTTCCAAATTTTTTCCTTATATTATGCCTTATATAATTTCATCTAATTAGATATCGGCCTTTATAATATTAGATATGGTATATATGATTATATATTACATAGCATGGCTGATCTTATTGCATATATAGTTATATATGGAGTTATATCTTAATATATATGGTGGCATTTTAGCAACATATAATTATATATGGTATCATTTAAACAATATATAACTATATATGGCGTTAGTTAAACTAGATGTTATCATATATGGTGCCATTTAAACCATATATTATCATATATGGTGGCATTTAAACAATATATGGTCATATATGGTACCTTATGAACAAAATATTTAATACAGTTCCAGATATGATCATATATGCTACTATATATAGTGCCATATATATTGATATATGGTGTCATTTATACAATATATTACCATATATGGTGCTATTTAAACCATATATTACTATATATAATGCCATTTAAACAATACTTGGTCATATATGGTACCTCATGATCAAAATTTTTAATACAGTTCCAGATGTGGTAATATATGCCACTATATATAGTACCATATATATTTACATATTATTATTATTATTATCTTTATTAAGTCTATGGAAATACAAAAAATCCTTACAGACTAATCGCAACTAAAGTTTACGTAATATTGCCTGAATAATATACTAAAAACTATCTTTAGCTAAAGCAAAATCAAACATGTATCTAACATCATATTCTTAGCGTGAAAGTAACATGTATGCATTTTTTCTCATTCACCTTAATCTTCCACTTTTTTAACCAGGTCTCTAATTCATTGATATGATTGTGCAATATTCTGGATGCATCATGTGGGTTGTTATGAATGCTTAATATTGCTGTGTCATCAGCAAATGTTGATGTATGTGTATTGATATTAGTTGGCATATCTGATGTGAATAAGATATACAAAAGAGGCCCCAGGATGCTACCTTGAGGTACTCCAGCTTTTATAGTTTGCAGTGTGCTTATAAAATCATTTTCTTTAATTTTAAATTTTCGATTTGTAATATAGCTCTCAAGCAGCTTGTGTGTATTGGCGGGTAACATAGTTTTAATCTTAAAGAGTAAACCTTCATGCCAAACTTTATCGAAGGCTTGTGACACATCAATAAAAAGTGCAGAACAATACTTCTTCTCTTCGTAGGCCCTTTGAATTTCACTTGCCAGTCTGTGAACTTGTTCAATAGTGCCATGTTTTTTTCTAAATCCAAATTGATGAGCTGGAATAGTGTTGCTTAGTGTTACAGCTATGTTTAATTTATGTAGGAGTAGTTTTTCGAAAAGTTTTGACAAATTGGATAACAGGCTGATAGGCCTATACGATTCGACTTTCGTGTGATCTTTTCCTGGCTTAGGTATCATTTTAACAAGAGAAACTTTCCATTCTGGGGGATAATATTCCAGGCGTAATATAGCATTGAAAATAAAAAGAATAATTCTTAATGCTACACGGGGTAACTCTAAAAGCATTTTGTTACTGATTTTATCAATTCCAAATGCTTTTTTAGGGTTTAGTTCATAAATTGCCTTTTCGACCTCACGAATCTCAAACCGAATGGGTACTGCTGTGCAATGTGGTAATAAAGGTGGCAATTCAATTCTAACACTTGGGTCGTTTGGAGTGAAAACATTTTTCAGGTGTTCAACAAACAGCTCTCCTTTTTCAGTATCGTTTCTTGCCCAACCTCCGTTTGGTTTTCGTAAAGGGGGCTTACATACAACAGGTCTTTTTAAATTCTTGGTTGCACGCCATAGAGAGTAATCTGTTTTTGCAGAGGGTTCAAGATTTTCTAAAAATCTGTTTAATGAGTTTGTTCTCTGTTCTTTGAGTAATCTTCGTAAATTATTTGTGCATTCTTTCAATCGAGCCTTGAGATGTGGAGATCTGTGCTGTTGCCACTCTCTACGAGTTCTTCGTTTTTCATTGAGGAGTCGTTCAACGTCCACAGAAAAAACGGGATTATTTCTGGACTGTCGGGTGGGTTTAGTAGCAAGTTGAGCAGCTAGTTTGAGATTAGATTCAAAGTTTTTGAGTGAGAGGTTAATATCATCTGGCGTTCTTAACGATATGTTTTCTGAGCAATGTGTACTGATAAACTTCTTATACTTCAACCAATCAGTTCCCTTGCCTGTAAGTGCTAAGTTACCAGTCTGGGGTAAAATTTCCCGAGGGGTAAAAAGGGTAACAATAGTAGGTGTGTGATCAGATGATAGCTCCAGGGAGGATTCGACACGTACAATATTTCTTGCAATATTTTTTGTCACTCCAAAATCAATAAGATCTGATATTTTAGTACGATCTGATGGCCAATATGTCGGTTCTCCGCTTGATATCACATCCATATTCATTTTAGCAATTGTATCATACAAAACACGGCCTCTTGGGGTGATAAGGCGTGACCCCCAGAATGTGTGCTTAGCATTATAATCGCCAGCTGCCAGGAAACGCATACCTAGTGATTCAAAGTAAGTTCTGAATTGATTATTTGTAATTGTAAATCTTGGGGGAGCATAAATTGATGAAATCACTAGATTAGTATCAAACTCTTCTACACAAATTGTACTGGCTTGGAGATGATCCTCACAGAGATCACTCATAAGATGATGTTTTATCCGAGTTCTAATAAGAATGCCTGAGCCTCCGCATGATCTGCCTCTAGGATCCTTCGTATCATATAATGTGTATCCACGGATTGAAAAAGAGCTGCGAGAGGTTAAATGGGTTTCCGAAACAAGCATGATATCAATTTGCTTGTTTCTGAGAAAGTATTCGAGTTCGTTTTTATGTTGGCGTATGCCGTTAGCGTTCCAGAAACATATTTTCAGACTGTTCATGGCTTAGATAATACGGCTTGCAATAATGTGGACTGCATTCGGATCATTTCTTGCATCATATTATTCATTGAGTTAGTAAAATTATTTATCGTTTGTACTAGGGTATCAATTGTTGTCTCGAGTCTACTAAAATTTTGTACTGGGGGTATATTCTCTGTTTGTTTACCATACAAATTGGGATTTGATGCTGGTAATTTTTCGTTGTGAGTACCATTGGGTTTGTTACCAGATTTTAGTATACCAGAGTAGGAGGGCATGTTATTAAAATGAGAGTTTGGAGCCAGATTTGGGGTTTGAATATTCCGTGGATATACGGGGGGAACGGCAGCTTTATTTTGGGTTGTTCGCTTTACGAATGAATAGACAGGGCAGCCCCTGTAGTTTGCCGTGTGATTTCCACCGCAATTGCTGCATTTTTTTGAATTGGAATCATTTTTACTTTTGTCACATAGGCTTGAGTTATGCAGTTCACCGCAGACTACGCAAACGGGTGGTAGTTTGCAATAGGCCCTAGTATGACCATACTCCTGGCAATTTAAACACTGTGTAGGCCCATTACGTTTATGGGGTTCCTCTACTGTAATTCTTCGATGTAAAAGATATCTAATCTGGTAAATTGGGTGAGTTTCATTTTTTTTAAGGGAAATATCACCAGGTTCAAGCTCAACTCTAAATAGTGGTTGTGGAATTTTATTTCGATTATATATATTTGAAACGCTCTTTACTTTGAAACCATCATTTTCTAATGCATTTTTAACTTCTGAGGGCTCTACGCATGAATCAATACCTTTCAATACAACTTTAAGAAATTTACTGCTCTTAAGCTGATAGGTATAGAAGCTTTTACCTTTTTTTTCAAGGTCAGATGAAACCAAACGATAATCTGATTCACTATTGACCTGGATTTTGGTCTCATTTATCTGTCCCCTTTTGAGCGGGACAACGTAAAACGATTTTTCACCAATAAGTGATATTAAATCATTGACAATTTTACCAGAATTCTGTTCTCTCAAATATAGGGGTGGGGGTCTTAAAGGTTTACCTTCTTTGGGGGGTTCATCTTTATCGTTTGCCAAAATAGCAAAACGATTTTGGGTTTCAGAAGAAACTTCATCTTCTCGATTCATCTTAGCATATGATGCAATTTTCGATGAGTTAGGGCTACGTTTTCTTTTAACTACAGTAAAGTACCTGTTAATGCCAGTTTGTGTTGATGATTTGGGTGGGGTACAATTATCTACGGTTTGTAGAGTGTTAATTACACATTCATTATCATCGTGAAATTTAGTTAATTAAGAAGAGAAACGTGTCCATTAATTCAAATAAATAATCATAACGTACCCCAACAAGAAAACGTTAAGTATCTCGGAATACATCTTGACCGTCGTCTCACGTGGAAAAACCACATAGATGCGAAGGTAACCCAGATGAAATTGAAGACTATTGAACTCAATTGGTTAATTGGGAGAAACTCTAGACTTAGCCTAGATAGTAAGCTATTGTTATATAATTCAATTATAAAGCCAATATGGTCCTATGGAGCTCAACTCTGGGGCACTGCCTCTGCTTCCAATGTAGAGAAAATTCAAAGAAAGCAGAATAATATTTTAAGGATGATAACCGGCGCACCATGGTATATGAGAAATTCCAATATACACTCCGATCTGAATGTAAATTTTGTCAAAGATGAAATCGCAAAGCACACTCAAAGCTATTTAAGAAGACTGGAAGAACATCCCAATAATTTGGCGCGTAACCTGCTAGACAATCGCGGCCATCAGCGACTTAGAAGGAGAGCCACGGCGGACCTGGTTAACTAAAACCATAAATCGATTATTATTATTATTTAATATATTTTTATCATATTTTTTAATATATGTAGGTATGAACAAATGAAATTTTTGTCTGGCACTGGCTGGACTTAATTCTTAATTTTAGTTTAAGATTTGAATACTTATTGTTAGTTCACATTATATAAGTGAAGATTCAATAAATAAAGGAAGGTAAAAAAAAAAAAAAAAAAAAAAAAACATCATATTCAACATAAACTTTATTAAAAAAATTTTGGGCTCTTAACATTAATTCATTCGAAGCATAGTTTGATCTAGCTACATCAGTATAAAAATAATCATGTTGCCGTAATGATCTGACAGGAATATTCCATATAATGAGGGAGAGTAAGTGAGAGCAATCCACATTAGAATTTATTACATCATGTAAAAACAAACAAGCTTGAACCGATTTTCTATTCTCTAAAGTATCAAGGTTTATCAAGGCACAACGAGATTTATACGAAGGTAAATCAGTATATCCTATAGAACACAGAGCATACTTAATAAATTTTTCCTGAATTTTCTCAATTCTCTTAATATGTTTACCAATATAAGGGCTCCAAATAATCGAAGCATAATCAAGTCTAGACCGCATAATACTTGTAAACATAACCTTCTTTGCATATGGGTCATGAAACTCCTTGCAATTCCTGCGGACTAATGCCAATAAAGCATAAGCCTTTGGTACAATAAAATCAATATGATTAATAAAGGTTAAAGCTGAATCAAATAGTACCCCAAGATCTAAAACTTCATTTACGGATTTTAAAATAATTGAAGACATATAGTATTCACCCACAATCATAAACTTAGATCTGTGGAATGATATATGAAGACATTTAGATAAATTAAACTCCAGTTTATTTCGGACGGACCAAGAAACTAAATTATCCAAATCCTTCTGTAAAAGAAAACAATCGCTCATATTAGAAATACTTTTATATACCTTAAGATCATCAGCATATAACAGATATTCTGAATTATGAAAGCATGTGGATATATCATTGATAAAAAGATTAAATAATATTGGGCCTATAACACTTCCCTGTGGTACACCAGAAGTAGCAATAAACGGAAAAGATTTATAACCATCAACCATGACAAAACTAATTCTGTTTAGTAGATATGAACTTAACCAATTCAAAAATGTGGAATGAAATCCTAGTTTCTCCAATTTAGCAAGCAATATATTATGAGGTATTTTGTCAAATGCCTTCGAAAAATCTGTATAGATAGCATCAATTTGGCTGTATTTTTGCAAATTTTTAAAACAACATTGCGTAAAAATCGCAAGATTCGTCGTGGATTAACGACCATGAATAAAACCTATAACCTATTTATAGGCCTATAATTTCTTACATCATTTCTGTTTCCAGATTTGAAAACTGGAGTAACTGACGTATGTTTCCATATGTCAATAAAAACTCCTGTACTTAATGACTTATTGAATATTAATAAAAGTGGTATATAAATAGAGCGACAACACTGTTCAACAAAAATGGACGAAAGACCATCAATATCACTACCTGAAGATTTCTTCATATCAGCAATACCGTTCTTTATATCAACTTCCGATAAAGTTAGAGAACTAAACTGCGCAAATGAATCAATATTATCCAGTACCGACATATCAAAAACTAAACTTTTGGGTTCATAATTCGAACTAAAAAATTTCGCAAATAAATCCACCGCTTCTACTAAATTATCAGAAGAAATTTCACCATAATTTACAGGCAAAGGAATAGATGATTTACCTTGTTTCGACAAAATTCCAAAATAATTTCGGATTTTGCTTAATAGAATCTTCAATGTTCAAAATATATTGCTTATATAAAAATTTATCCAAAACATTGAATTCTTTCATATAACGTTTATACAATCTTTCACTCTCTTCATCATTATTAGATTTATACTTTTTATAATGCTTATTACGTAAATTTTTTATTTTTTTTAAACCATTAGTATACCACGGTTATATGTATACCTTAGGCTTCCTTTTGGAGACAAAACATTCATGAATTTCACGAATTTTAAAGAGAAAAATATCGTAGCAGTCAGACACATTTTTGTTATTGAGAAGGTCAGTCCAATCGATTGAACCAATCAAACCATTGATGGCAACAAAATCGCATAAATTATAAATATAAGATATATTATCAACTATATTAATATTATCGAATAAATAAAATTCTAATTGAATAATAAGAGGAACATGGTGTATATCAGAGTCACACATTGGACAGAAACATTTCTCTACTAAATATTTCAAGTCATTGGATACAAATATTAAATCCAACAACCTATCTAGTAAATTAGAAATGTTATTAATTTGGCATTAATTTATATTAGAAAACTGTCAACTAGATAAATTTCATTTGAGGAATTAACATTACCAGGAATCAAGCTTGGAGCATCTCCTGGAACACATAACCAAGTAAGTTTAGGTAGATTAAAATCTCCGAGAACACAGAGTGCAGAAGTGTCATTAATATTTTCATATAAATTTAAAATATTATCAATATGCATTTGATAAAGGTTATCCGAACTTTTTGGTGGAATATATGAAGCAGATATGTATATAAGACCCTGAGAACCAGTTACAGATACACATAATTGATCAATAATACTATCATTATTCGGCAAATTATGAATTTGTGAGTTTAAAGAACGCTTAACTAAAATAAGAAAGCCACCACCTCTTTTATGAGATGTCTTTATAGGATCTCTATCTTTTCTAAAAATGTTATACATGTTAAAATCAGCTACTTCACCATCGAGAAAGTCTTCATTCAACCACGTTTCAACAATTACATAAATATCATACTCAGCTTGTGAAGTAAAAGAACGCAAAAGAGTCAATTTGGTTCTAATACAAGAGGCATTTTGGTAATAAATTTTTAAAGATTTATGATTATTAACCTTTTTAGTTAAGTTAATGCTTCTACCGAGGGATTTTTCTGAAAATTTATAAACGGTCTAACAGTAACATTGGACGGCCACAAAGAAGATTTAAATAGTTGACTATAAAAATTGGATGGTATTCCTAACTTTAAGTTTATTCTCTTTAAAGTTTCGATATCAGTATCCTTTTTAACAAGTTTATAACACACCAAATGATCTTTACTAATATCTAAAGGATTTTCAACATATGATATAATTTGTTCCACTGTAACAGTGGGTTTAAAAGAAGACAAATTTTTTTTTTTTTTTTTTTTTTTTTTCAAATTTTCTGTTTTATTGAATCTTTCTCTTAAGGAATTTACAATAAGTGAACAAATCTTAAATCTATTTTCTTAATGGTTAACTGCCAGCGCAGTCAAGCCAATTTTTGTGAGCAGGAGTGTATGTATATGTTAGCTTCGAGCAATGTCCAGGGTGTCTAATCTTCTTAGACGCTGATGCCCTGGATATGTAAGTAAATTTTGAGCTAAGCGGTTAGGATGAGCGGTTAGTTTAGACACGTATTTGATACTATGCGTTTTAATTTCGTCGCGGACTACAGGGATATTGAGATCTTTGTGGATATTAGAATTACGTATGAACCATGGGGCACCAGTGATAAATCTTAATAATTTCGATTGTCTTCTTTGTAATTTGTCTATGTTCGAGGCTGAGGCTGTTCCCCAGAGTTGAATACCGTATGTCCAAATGGGTTTTATTATGACTTTATATATAATCACTTTAAAGTCCAAACGAAGAGTAGAGTATTTATTAAGAAGCCAGTTTAACTGAGCAAGTTTTAGATTAATTTGAGTTATTTTAGAATCTATATGATGTGCCCAAGTAAGACGTCGATCTAGGTGAATTCCGAGATACTTAACATGATTTTGATGTGGTACTACAGTGTTATTAATGATAAGATTGGGGCAATTTTCCCTTTTAAGAGTAAAGGTTACGTGAACACATTTTGAAGCATTTACTTTTATTTTCCATTCGTCGAGCCATTTTTCTACATTATAAATGTGAGACTGCAATTGGAAATTCGCCATTTTGGGATTTTGGTGGACGCTCATAAACGCCGAGTCATCAGCAAATGTGAAAGTGTGAGTAAGTGGATGAGTTGGCATATCTGCGGTGTAGAGAATATAAAGCAATGGACCCAGTATACTACCTTGGGGAACTCCAGCACAAATTTTCCTACTTGATGATTGACAATTTTTAGATTTTACTATGAACGATCTTTGTGAAAGATAACCTTTTAGTAGTTTGTGGGTATTGGATGGCAACAGAGTTATTATTTTATGTATAAGACCGTCATGCCATACTCTGTCGAATGCTTGAGAAATGTCTATAAATAGAGCGGAGCAATATTGTTTGGCTTCAAATGTCATCCTAATGAGAGTAACAATGCGGTGAACTTGTTCTATCGTGCTATGTTTTTTTCTAAAACCAAATTGATGCATGGGAATTAATTTATGTACCTCTATGTGGGATGATAATACGTTGTAAAGGATTTTTTCGAAGAGTTTTGATAGCACCGATAATAAACTAATTGGCCTATATGATGTTGCAAGACTTGCGTTTTTTCCAGGCTTGGGAACCATTATTATTTCCGAAATTTTCCAAGAAGTAGGGAATACACCAGTACGTAGTATAGCATTGAAAATAAACAAAACAATTTTAAGCGCGCCATCTGGTAGCTCACAAACCATTTTTGGAGTAATCCTGTCCGGGCCTGGAGACTTTTTTACATCGAGGCTTTTTACGTTTTCTTTTAGAGTAGAGAATCGGATTTTTATAGGTGAGGAAATTGTATCGTTTATATGTGGAAGATTTATTGATGAGATTGTATCGTTGGGAGTAAAAACTTTTTCTAAATGATCAGCAAAAGTTTCAGCCTTCTCAATGCTGCTTTTAGCCCATGTTCCATTTTCGTTGCGTATGGGTGCTTCATAATTTGTGGGATGTTTTAGTTTTTTTGAAGCCTTCCACAAATTATAGTCTGAATTTTGTGTTGGTTCTAAATTTTGTAGGTAGAATTTAAGGGAGGACTCCTTATTTTCTTTCAGAACACGATTTAAATTTCTTTGACATTGTTTCAGTTTACTTTTAAGAGCAGGGGATCTTGTTTGTTGCCACTGTCTACGAATATTTCTTTTTTCTATTACGAGATCTTCAACTCTTTTTGAGCTGGCAAAATTGCATTTCTTATTGTTTTGGGTCTTTGGAGTAGCCACTGTTACTGCCGAGGAGAGTGTTTTTGAAAACTGATCTATGGCTTCTTGGATTTCTTCACCGGTTTTTAATGAGAGGGCTTGGGGTAAATGAGAGCTGATGTACATTTTGTATTTGAGCCAGTTCGTTCTTCTATTGGGAAAGTGATTTGTTTCCATCAATAAACTAGGATTGGATGTGACCAAACTAATAACAGTTGGAGAGTGATCAGATGACAGGTCCAGAGAAGAAACTATCGAAATGTGTTTTCGTTTTATGTTTTTAATAATTGCGAAATCAATTAGGTCCGGGATTTTATTTAAGTCTGAAGGCCAATAAGTAGGCTGACCGCCAGAGACCACATCGAGGTTTGATGAATTGATTGCATTGAGTAGTTGTCGTCCTTTTGGAGTGATGAGTCGGGAACCCCAATACGTATGTTTTGCATTGAAATCCCCTGCTACAATGAATTTATGACCAAGTGTAGAGAAAAAACTTGTGTATTGTTGTTGAGTTATTTTGTGTCTGGGAGGACTGTAGATAGACGAAATTGTAATGTTAACATCTGTCAGAGTTAGGGATGTAGCTTGTATGTGATCGGTTTTATACTCTTGCAATGGGAAGTGTCTCACTCTATTACTAATTATAATAGCAGTACCACCACATGCTCTGTCACTTGGGTGTTTAGTGTCATATGTCGAAAAATTGTTAATTCTAAAGCAATTTTTAGAGGTGAAGTGGGTCTCAGAGACTAATAATATGTCAATAGCTTGTATTTTAAGAAAATATTCAACTTCTCTTTTGTGTTGGCTTAAGCCGTTGGCATTCCAGAAACAAATATTTAATGGGATCATTTTTTTTCCAAGATGGCTTGCATAAGCATACCTTGATTTCTAAGCATTTCTTGCATCATTATTTGCATATTATTAATAAAGTTATTCATAGTGTTTACAAGATTTTCGATGGAGACTTCTAGAGGGTTTCTGTGAGAAGAGGACGAAGGTCCTTGCGTGATACTAGCGTATGAAATATTCTCATCAATAGTCGATGTGCTGGATTGTACTTGGGATGGGTTATTGAGATTGGTTCTGATTGTTTGGGAACTAGGAGTAGTGTAAGGAATACTGTGGGTTAGTCTTGGGAAGCTGGTTGGTTGATATTGATTCCTATTCGTTTTTTGTAACACGTTTTTTTTAATTTGACTATAAACTGGGCATCCTCTATAATTGGCCGTGTGGTTTCCACCACAATTGCTACATTTCTTTAACGAAGGATCAGATTTTGGTATTGTGCAATTTGAACTCTTATGAACTTCACCGCATATTACGCATACTGAGGGCAATTTACAATACCCTTTTGTGTGGCCAAATTCTTGGCAGTTAAGGCATTGGGGTAGGCCATTACGTTTCCGGGGCTCTTCCACAGTTATTCTTCTGTGAAGTAGATAGCGCAAATTATAAATTGGATGTACTTCGTTCTTTTTTATTTTACTTGAGTCAAAAGCTATTTCTACTCTAAATAAGGGCTGTGGATTTTTATTTTTATTAATAATGTTTTGAATAGATTTTACTTCATATCCTTGTTCCTGTAGAGCTTCTTTTATTTCCTGTGTGGGAACGTTACTCTCAATTCCTTTAATAACTACCCTAAGGCCCTTTGAACTTTTTAATTGAAAAGTGTAATAACTTTTTCCCTCAGAATCAAGAAATGTTGTGATTTTCCTATAATTATGTTCAGTGTATGTTTTTATTTTGGTTTCAAGTACGTTCCCTACACGTAATGATACAACATAAAAGTTGTTTTTGCCTACAAGTTGAGATAATGAGTTAACTAGGGTGTTTGAATTCTGTTCACGTAAGAGAATCGGCGGTGGTATTGGCTCATTCTTTTGTTCTGTTTGAGTATCTTCATTTTCATCAGTTTCTAAGATAGAAAAACGGTTTTCATTTGGCAAGTTGACAGGATCTGTCTTTTTCTTAAATTTTGGTGAGGGTTGCATTTTTGATGAATTTGGACTCAGCTTACGCTTTGTAATTGTAATATAACGATCAATACCAGTTTGAGGTTTTATGTTATTTACTTTATTTTCCTGTTTTCTTAATTGAATTTGTTTGGGTATAGCACCTTTTAAAGCGACCATTGCCGATTGTTGAGTGGTTTGATCATTTGATGAAATTTGTGCATTTGCATTATTTACGCTCTGGGTAAGAGATATATTACTACTTACCATCTCTCGCTCACTTGTTATGAGAGCTTCTGGATTATTTATTGTATTTACTGTGTTAACGGGTGTGTGAGAACTACATGTTGACATTATCGGTATAAGAGATGAGTTTGAAGTTGTCACAGTAGTGGTTGTAGATGATTGGGTTGTTACTGTTGAGCATGTAGTAGAGCTAGCTAATGTATTTACTGGGCAACTAGTTGGGGTTGAGGGTAAAGGGAAAAACGTTTGATTTGAAATTGTTGTATTTGGAGTTTTACATTGTGTAGACCAAGAAAGTGGTGTTGTTGGAGGGGGGATATTTGAATTTAACATATTTAAATTAGAAGGAGATGCTATTTGCGCGGGAGAGTTTACATTTGTTCTTGGATTGAGCTCATTATTGTTGTTGTTGTTTGGAGGAGAGCGCCTTACTGGCATTTAATTAATTTAATAACCACTATTCACTTATTATTTTTGTAATAATTTTGTTTTCTTTATTTATTTTTACAGAATTTAATTTCTAACGTTTATAGCGTTTTTCTATTTTCGTAACTTGTTTTTAAAGAATTTTTACACTTGTTTTCTGGATTTTTTCAAAATTTTTCATTTTTTATTTGGCGAGAAAACGTCTGTACTCAAAGTATTCAAAAGGCAATTTCGAAGAAGAAGAAGACAAAATGTACAAATTTTCTTCTCACAATGACATCGAGTTCATTGTTATCACACTGACCAACAACAATGTTCCTCTTTTTATTATTATTTCTATTTTTCTTTCTATAAGTAACATTACACCAGTCCGATTGACAATTAGCATTGTTGGTAGCTTGATCACTAGATGTTGTAGGTAACAATAAGACAGAAGCATCAGTATTCTCCTTTTCACACTCTTTTAAAGATGTATTGGCATAGAAACTTGTGTCTGTATGTTTATCATTATAACTAGAAGAGTTAGAATTCAAATTCTGTTGAGATTCAGCTATAGCATTATTGTTGTGAGATAAGTAATTCTCCGAGTTATTTAATTGAAAAGATGAGATAGCTTTAGATTCAGCAACACTTTCAATATTAATACCATTATCTTGAAGAGTATTAGGATTCTCAGATATTAAAGCTGAAACCCTAGAACAGAGCGACTGACAATTTGCATTTTTAGCATTTGTGTTTTGAGTATTAGCACTCATTTCCTTCTTGGATTTATCATCGTTGTTATTTACTTTATTCGTCAGTTCTTAACTTCATTAACTAAATGACTTATTGATCGTATTAAATCACCAGAAGAACTTAAGCAATTTTCACAATTGTATAAAATGTTTTTATTGTTTTTTATGACATTATATTCAATTTCAGAATTTATATTAGCACAAACGTTATGATAATTTAGATTACAAACATTGCACTTTATTATTGGAGTATTTTTTTTTTATAATATTTAAGCATTTAGAGCAAACAATTTTCTTTGCTGACGACATAGTAAAAACACGTCTTGTTTGGTGTTATTTAAGCAATATATTACCATATATGGTCCCATTTAAACCATATATTATCATATATGGTGCCATTTCAACAATATATGCTCATATATGGTACCTCATGACCAGCATTTTTTATACAGTTTCAGATATGATAATATATGCTACTATATATTGTATAATACCATATACTTTGATATATCATATCATTTAAACAACATACCATATGGTGCCATTTAAACAATATATTGTCATATATGGTAACTCATCAGCAACTACAATATTAACTGTATTTCAGAATCTATTAATTGTATTTCAGAAATTATAATTGTATTTCAGAAATTATCGAATGTATTTCAGAAATTATTAATTGTATATCAAAAATAATCAAATCTATTTCAGAATTTGTTGATTGTATTTCATAGTTAATAGAGAAAAATTTATTAAATTCATTTCATAATTTCTGAAATACAATTGATAATTTCTGAAATACACTTTGATAATTTCTGAAATACAATTGATAAAACTGAAATTCAATTGACTAGTTCTGAAAAACAATTCATAAATCTGAAAAATAATTCATAAGTTCTAAAATACAATTAATTATTTCTGAAACACAATTGATAAATCTTAAAAACAATTGATACAATTGGAAATGGTGTATAGCGTCAAAAAGATGTAAATGGGCGCTGTGGTGTAATGGTTAGCGCGTTGGACTGTTACACGTGAGGTTGCTTGTTCGAGCCCCAACCAAGGCAACATCAATTTATGAAAAATAGTAATATGTATGAGCTTTTCTATCCCTCATACACATCGCAGTGTCCTCCTTCGGTGTTCCCATAGTACTTAACCCTACCGAAGTAAAATAATATAACAGGGCTATGAACTAAAAAGCTTCCACAAAGTTCGCCAACTCACCATCAGATGGCGCGCAACAACTGTTCTAAAATTCAACATCTCGCGCAATTACAGTGTTGCCATATTTTAAGCCCTTCATCTTTCACCACCTTTCACTTCTTCTCTATCCCCTTTTCAAAGGAAGCAACACGTTAATTAATAGAAATAATTTCCTGTGTTGCTTCTCTTTAAAAAAAAACAAAAATAAAATTATTTTATTAAAAAAATTCAATTTAATAAAAAAAATATAATTTTATAAAAAAATTTATAGAAAAAAAATTATAATTTTATAAAAAGAAATTCATTTTATACAAAAAAAATGCATAGCCGTGAACGGTATCCAACTCTAGACCTTCTGAGTTTAAAGCTTATTTCAACAAAATATTGTAATTTTTATAAAATCAGTGCTCTGCCAGTGTATTATTTTTTGAACAGTTGGCAATATCTGGCTGGGATCTTATTTAATCCCAAATAAATGAAGATCTTACATAGTACCCAAATATAATGCGGAATCTATTTTTATCTGTCATTTCTGTGGATGCCCTATTAAAAAAATTAATGAAGTACAACATACAATCATATCTTTTTTTGATACCGGCCAAAATAAAATTTTATTCGAAAAATGGTGGATCGTACTGCAGTAATTTATATCCACCTTGGATCTAATATGATGAAATACGATCCGAAAAAGGAGTTTATCTAATTATATAAAATTGGATGTGACATAATGATAATCAAGAAATAATTTCAATAGAATGGACCCTTTAATGCAATTTGAGCGATATCTGAATGAATTCCCAACAAACCAAACGATATCGTTTCGAATTCGTAACGATATCATTTCGATGATACGATTGTCCGATAATGATATCATTAACGATTCATAAGTAATAGGTACTGGGAAGAAAAGTGCACATTCATTAATGATATCGTTTTTTCATGAAATAACGATATCGTTATGATATGGAAAATATCAGGCAGTGCGATAATATTTTCGTCATATTGCAAAATTTTTGTCGTTATTTTATCACTATTCGATGAAAATATGATATAATTGACGATATTGAAATAAAGGAATATATATTTAGGATATTTTTAAAGATTAAATTAGAACAAGCAAATATGATTTTTTCAGAAAATTTATCGTTATTTTGAAAAATTATGATATCATTACGATTTCATATTTTTGTATCATAAACTATAGCAAATATGATACTTAATATGAATTCGTTAACGATACTGTATCGTTTCATGGTTTATTGGGTTATTTTTGTCTAATGGTATCAATTAAAATGTAACTTTTTGTAATAAATCTAATTTTATATAATTAGATTAACCCATTTTTTCGATCTGCCATTTTTCGAATCAAATTAGATCTAAGTTTATCCCCAAATATATTGCTGGATCTAATTTAATCTGCCATTTTTCAGATCAATTTATATCTAAGTGTATCCCCAAATATATTGCTGGATCTAATTCGATGTGCCATTTTTCGGATCAAATTAGATCTAAGTTTATCCCCAAATATATTGCTGGATCTAATTCGATCTGCCACTTTTTCGGATCAAATTAGATCTAAGTTTATCCACAAATATATTGCTGGATCTAATTCGATCTGCCAAAATTGAGATCAAATTAGATCTAATTTTATCCACAAATATATAGCTGTATCTAATACGATCCGCCATTTTTCGGATCAAATTAGGCTTAAGTTTATCCGCAAATATATAGCTGGATCCGCCATTTTCTGCCAAAGATATCACCTCCCAATTTTGAGATATAACTTGAACTTAGTTTATCCCCATATATTCAATGGGATCTAATACGATATGATTGGATACACCCAATTTTGGGATCTAATTGGATCAGCTAGATATTACAGCAGATCTCAAACAATATCAAATTGGATATGATTAGATATTGCGCGAGATCAATTTTTTTTACTCGGGTTAGTAGAAGATTTTTTGCAATTCGCTTTATGTAGCCTGTATGGCTTAATTCACACCTTTTTCTTATAACTCTTTTAATGTTTGTGTACGCCTTTCTTTTCTTTAAATTTATGTAACGTCTTTCTCCATTCGCGCATTTTGAAATGGTATTTACAGCTACCACGACCTCATTACCCAACTGCCTGATAAGGTGGTATAATCCTGACTTTCTACGCCCAACAACAGCTTTCAGTCTTCTATGACAAGCTTCCACACTATTTTGAGTTATTGGGTAGGATTTCTTACTTTCATCGTAAGCCGACCAAAAGGTTCCAGAATACTTTGGGTGATATGAGCCCTTGACGTAGTTTTTTTCAAACCACTCGCACAGTTCAGGGGTATGGCATCACCAAAAACAAAAGTTATAACGACATCGTTATCACTAGATGGCACTTTGTTCAAAAAATTGATAATTTTCTTTTTTTATTTAAATTGAAATCATAACAAATAAAAATAATAAAATAAAAATAATGAAATAATAAAAAAAGGAATTCTCAAATTTTATGATTTGAAGATATTTTGCGCTTGATTTCCTCTTATTTTGCGCAGTTTGTAGCAACTTTTGCTCAGGTGATACTAAATTTCAGCGCCCCCTACCGGTGAGTAGTTTAAGTTTTGATTTCCTATCTCTATAATTAATAGTCTCTGGCACAGTTTAAGCAAATCTTCATCTTCTTTTTTGCTTTATGTTTACAAAAATTTTCACCGCCCAGTAAAACAGGATTTTGCATAACAGTATTGTGTTATACAGTATTTCGTAAAGCAGGATTTTGAAAACAGGATTTTGTTATACACAGGATTTCGACCCGAACCCATTATTCATAACAAATTTGTATTTCTTTCACTTTATCCTCTTTTCTCCTCTTTTTTCTCTCCTTTTTCCCTCTTTTTCCCTCTTTTTTTTTTCTTTTTCGATTTCGCTGAGGCGGGGGGGGATTTCCCTATTCCCCCCCCCCCCCTGGAGCCGCGCATGAGATATGCCTTTACTGTATTTTTCTGTAAAACCTTTACTTTAAGAGTTATGCGCAAATAAAATTTGAATTAATTTTAGTCAATTTTTAGGGCTAAAAGCCGCGGGTGACTGGCCTGTTTTAATCCGAGAGGATCCATTTTGGCAAGGATATTATTTTTTATACCCAATCTACCAAAAAGTGCGTGGGGAGGTGAGAAAATATCACTTTTGCACATATGGGTGCTCTATTGAGCGCCTTCAGATTGGCACGAAATTAACTCTTAATCATATTTAAAGTTCTGACTTATTTCTAACATTGAACCTCAATTTTAAACTTTGATGTTTTCAGAGACTCATAGTAAATAGAATTTTATGACAAATATTTTTGCGGAACATTTTAACCCTCTAACTCTTCAACTTACGGTTCGTTTGTTGCCCTTTTGATGGTTAAAAAGTACCTTTAATTGAGGAGCTAGAGGGTTAAAATATTCCACAAAAATATTTGTCATGAAATTCTACTATAAGTCTCTGAAGACATCAATGCCCAAGTAAAAAAAAATGATATGGAGCCATATGAAGTTATATTTAATTATATATTGTCTTTTATGTAATTAGATATAATTATATCCGAAAAATGAGAACGTCTTATTGTATTGAATTGTATACAAGTTGGTACAATTTGATACAATTTTATGCAATTCGATACAATTGTATCCGAATTTTGTCCTCATCCAATTACATCAAATTATATCTTTTTGTATAAAATTATATAAAATGTTATAAAAGTGGACATAGTTTGATACAATTATATCTAAATATTAACCTTATACTTTTTATCATATTATATAGGACCATATCTAACAATATACATACAAAAATAATTTTTTTAAATAAAAAAAAATTTTTCATTACTTGTAATTGTTCTTTTTTTGATTGCAATTACGAGTGTCGAATTTGTAGTCAAAATTTTCGACTCCATATAAAATGTTTTGTATATAATGGAAATTATAAAGAAATGAAACTCTGATGCTGGATTTTTTTAAATCTGAGTGCTATATATGGTAAATCCAATTGAAAAATTGTTCAAAAGTTGCGTTTTTAGTGAATTTTCAGCAAATTCGACTTAGTTTCGACTACGACTACGACACTCGTAATAAGGCCGAATATGTAATTATAGATGAGTTTTTTTTTCAATTACATGTAATTGTGTAATTGCATGTGTAATTAATTACAAAATGTAATGATTAACCCCAGGCCTGCTGTAGATCTTATAATTTCGATAAATCTTCCATTATTTTTATCCAGATTTATCATGACAGTGCAATAAACATGAAAAAAATTTCTCTTAATTTAGGAATTTTAAAATAAAGTTAACAACACTGAAATTTTAAAGTTAATAGGATTATGATATACAACCAAAATATAAGAAATCAGTCAAGTGTACGTTATAGTATAGAGAATTTCGTATTAAAGCATCAATGTTGTTAATGTTATTGATGCGGTGCGTAAGCCATTTTTGACTCATGCTCAAAAAAAAAAAAAAAACAAATTACTCACGCACGAGCATTTCGTTTTTTACTCAGCACACATGATTATATTAACTTACTTATTAAACTTACAATCAGAAAATTCTCACGCAAAACAGTAAAAATTACTAAAAACATATGATGCAAAAAATAAACTCACACACGAATCAATCACGGGTTATTCTTACTCACGCTCACGCACGAATCACTTAAGTATAGTAATTATTACACACGATCACGTGTGAATAACGTGACTCACGAACATTTCGTGTCACGCGCCAATCCCTAGTAATTACTAAATCTAAAACTAGTTCAAAATCATTGAGAACATGGAAGCAAATATAATACAATACGGTTTTATATGGACCTTATATATTTTTATATAAAATCACTTTGAAAAAATTGCCTATGTGGGATGATATATAATTATAGATGATTTTATAAAGAACGTTATAAGTTATATATGGGTTCATATTCGTCAATATATAAATATATATAATCATAGCTAACACAAATTATAAAATATTTCTTATATGGATCCACATGGTTTTATATTATTATGTATAGTGTCATACTAAATTATATATAAACGTACATGTAATTATGTCTTTTATATGTTACTTTATGTACTTATATATAGCACATACATATATATGTAGGCCAATATGCAATAATATAAAATCACATATGTCTCCATATTAAAACCTTTGAGGAAAAAATATCTAACATATGACTATATAAAAGTATATCTGCTTGAATTTAAAAGCATATGTGGCCATATGTAACTATAAGTTACTATATGCAATTACATAAAATAATATATGATTATATCAAAACTTTTTTACTCGGGTGTTGAAAATTTAAGTTCAATGCCAGAAATAAGTCAAAATTTAAAATGAGTTTAAGGGTTAATTTCGTACTTATACACAATTGCCACTCAAATTCCCACAAACCTAAATTTTAGGAGGAAACCATGTGGCTCTTCTATTTCATGTAAAGCACTATGTTGAACATTTCTGTGGAACATTTTAACCCTCTAACTCTTCAGCTTACGGATCTTTTTAAAAACGGGGCCAAAAAAGTCTCTTTAATTGAAGAGTTAAAGGGTTAAATAGTTCCACAAAAGTGTACCTCGTAGTGTTTTACATAAGTACGCTGAACACATCCTATACCCAAAATTGGGAGATTCACATCGCTTCCTAGCGCACATATGTAAAAAATCTATAACTCATCAGTTTTTAGGCTTTGAAAAAAAACTTATTTTGCTTTTAATCTACGCTAAATTTCCTATTATATGATGAAGAGTATACGCATTTACAAGTCTCCAAAATTAAATGAGAGACATTCAAAATTTAGTTTTGACAAAAAATTTTATGTTTACCGCTTAAAACACCACTAACGGTCATGGGAGGGTTAAAAGTTTGTATAAAGAAAATGTTTGACTTTTCATTGTGTAAACAACAGCTATGTAACTTAATCACCAGAAACTTCTAGTTTAAGAGTTATAGATAGATAAATCCATGAACCTTTTTAGGGTAATTTTGAGGACATATATAAATGTAAACGGCCTAGCCGGTTTACATCGCAGAAACCCAATTTATGCACATATATTATTTTTTACTCTCATCCTATCCGAAAATGGGCGGGGAACTGCAAAAATAATACTTTTGCACATATGGGTGCTCTAGTAAATATACATATATTTACCACTTGTTGCTTTTATGTATTTGTTAGAATATTGTTGTACCTCAAGTCCAAATCCTAATATATTTTGAAACAACAAATAAATCTTATATGACACTATCATATTAGAATTTGGACTTGAGGTAGAATAATTTAACTAAATATGTGAAAACATAGAAAGTACAAAAAATTTTGTATTTCTAAAGCAAAAACGTAAAATAACTCTTTACCAAATTTGAATTGTAATCATGAATTAATATTAATATTTTTGCTAGTTTTAAAAACAGATTCGGTGACTTGTTGTTTTACGTAAGTTCTGGATTCTTCTGGGTACTTTCAGCACTCGTACTTATTATGACATATGGTGAATAAGTGACATGTTACATGTCAATTAGTTTCCGTTAGTCCTGTGACTTGTTAACTTAGAGCAGTATAGTGATATGTCACGAAAATATTATTTTGTACTATGTAGTTCAGCAACAACACACATATCACATAATTCTGTGATATGTGCACTTAAACTAGTCACTTGATATTTTATTTCGCACTAGTTTCGGTACAATATAACATAATGCCTGAGATGAGACTACTTCCTTATTAAATAATTTTAACTTGTTCTGTTGCATACTCTCTTAAACCAGTAGTGTGATATATTATAATTGACAAGCTTTGCGACAAGTCACAAGTAGCTCAAAAGGTAGAAATTGCCACCTCCTATGACAAGCCAATGGTAAAGTTACCGGTTACTTTCATATAAATAAACCGAATCGAGGACCGGTGACTCCCACAAAGTTACAGTCACGGGACCAGCTCTGTGACTGATCCATTTCCCGTAGGGAATGTACTGCAAAACATCTCACTTAAACATGTTTAACGCTTAAACACTTCAAATCGAGTTAACTACACCCGTTAACTCATAAAAAGTTCATAAGAAAAACTAACACATTACTTTTCGTATGAACGTTGACCTCCATCGTGGATAATTATCAACGTTGAAAACAACGTTTATACATTTTTGCATCTAACGTAACTTCTTGGCGTTACTTCATATAAAGTTTTGCTGACATACGTTCGCTTATAACCAAACTATTTAGGCATGTGATGAATATCGAAAACGAAAACGATCTGATTTTCGATGGTTAATATTTTACGATCTGTACAATACCAATTATTTTTTATTTGGTATTTACATGTTCTGGATCAAATAAACCGATAAATACCCTGTGGGAAAACAGGGGTCAGTTGTAGTGAGAGTAGCTGTCCCGTGAACGGCGAAAACAGTGAAGGAACCTGCCCTGTGACCCGTCTCGTGACCGGTGAAAACAGGACCGGTCTGCATGGACCTGTCTCATGTCTAGTAAAACCAGTACCTACCCGGTGACCTGTCCCGTAACTGGTGAAAACTCAACTGGTATTAAAGTACCGGTCCTGTGACTGGTGAAAAGAGTACCGGTCTGGAAGTACCTGTCCCGAGACAGGTGCAAATAGGATTGAAGCAGTGGTATATATATTACAGTTGTCAATTATTCGGATTTTTATTTTGATCGATTAACCCTTTCATGCCTGAATTGTAATGGCAGAGAATTTTCCGGCCAACTTCGTGGAAATATAGATCTATGCTGAAGAAATATTTTTATTATTTTTATAGCTTTGCAGCAGCCCCTAGCGGAGATATTGGGAATTAAAGTTCGAAAGTTAACAAGCTGCCGGATCCTAGCGGGTTAAGATTTTTTTAATTTTATTTTTATATTATTTCCATAACTAAACTCTACATAAAATTTGTAGAGTTTTTGAATTTTATTCAAAATTTTATTTTGCTTTAAACTTTAATGTGAAAAAATTTGTGTGGGGACACATGTCGCAAATGAACACTATCAAAGAATGTGATATAAAAATATACATACACATTGTGGAGCTGCAATGCTACTGAGTAAAAAAATCGTTATAAAAAAAGTTAAAGTCGGGCATGCCGACTATATAATACCCTACACCAGTCTGGTTAAAAGCCAACTAATGTTAAAATGGACTTGTTTCGAAATTTTCTATAATTTTGGGGGACCCCTATATGGGCACTAAACATGGACCGATTTTTGCTAAAATCAATTCCTGAGCCGACGTAAGTCGGTGTACCAAATTTCATCAAAATATCTTAATATTTGCGACCTGTAGATGCACAAGAATGCATGGACAGACAGACGGACGGACATCGTTAAATGGAAATAAAAAGTGATTCTGAACCGATCGGTATACTATAAGGTGGGTCCAATAATTTTTGGTGTTACAAACATCAGCATAAACTTATTATACCCTCTCCATGTAATGGTGTAGGGTATAAAAATACTTAAAATTTTTTTGTTAAACACAATATATCCTTAAAACTATATCAGACTTTCTATATTTTTTTATATATAGTTTTTTAATTTTACTATTTTTTAAAAAATTATTTTAATTTTTGCATTTAAAAAATACAAAAATATGTTTTCCGACTTTCTATATTTTCATATATTTTAATAATTAGAAATTCTAATATGATATTGGTGCCTATTCCTACTTGTGACTCATTGTGACCGTCATAAGACTATTTTTAACTTTTCATACAAAATAACAATAAAATTCAAAAAATTCATATTTTATTTGTCAATGTTATGATTGTATCGATACCATGTCTTAATTTTTTTGAAGTTTTAAACAAAAATTTGAAAAAATATTAATTATTGTGACGTTGCTACAACAAATACATGGGTACATCTAAGAGTCACAGATTTTTCGTAGGAATAGGCACTATTGTCATGTTAAATTTTATTTGTTGTTCCAAAAAGATTGCAGTTGTCTGCAATAAGAATATGATGATTGAAAAACTCAAATTTGAGGTAGAAAAATATTTTATCTAAATACATATGTATGTATATAAAACTTAAAATTTTAAGGAACAGTTTCCTTTAAAGAAAAGAAATCAGTTTTTTGTAAGTAGATCGTGTAAAAAAACTTTCAGCAAACGAAAACTAATTTAGATTAATGCGCTTTTACGCATTTGTACATATAATATTTTCCTAAATGCATTATTGCGCATTTACTCGAATTTTCGGATAAATGATTCCCCGCTTAAAAGCGCAGAAAACTCTACATTTTTGAAGGCGCATTTAAGCGGGGACTACTGTACATCTGATATTATTTTTTCAACGAATTTTTTTTTGTATGGTAATTGATATTATTACATATCCCCAAATCTGACTCCATATACAACTACATAAGCCATATAAAACTAATCAAAATATATGTAGACTCATAGAAATAAATCTGTAAAAATAGCAGAAAAAGTTACTAAAAATTAGTTAAAAATGATGGTGCAGAAAAAACTGCTAAAATTAGCAGATTTTTTACTAAATACTAGTAAACTGAGAAAAGGAAAATTAAAGCTGTTAAATTTACAGAATTTTAGTTATGTTTAGGCTAACTTTTAGTTAATTGAAAATAGCAAATTGTACTGTAAAATCTGCAGAAAATTTTGCTAAATATTTGTAGACTAAAAATTGCAAAAATTAACTGTTAAATCTACAAAATTTTTGCTATTTTTAAGTTAAATTAAGTTGAATGAAAATAGCAGTCTATTCTGCTAAAATTAGCAGAAATATTTGCTAAAAAATTGTAAACTGCTGTTTTCAAAAGGCTCGATTTTTATTTGCATTTAAAAAAAAAATCTAAAAAAACTTCGAAAATTTTAAATTCTTAGGTGATTTTTTCGCCTACAAATTATTTAGCAAAATTTTTTGCTGATTTTAGCAGGTTAATTTGCTATTCTCCATTTACAAAAATTTAGCTCAAATATAACTAAAATTCTGTATATTTAACAGTTTTATTTTTGCTGTTCCTATATTACTAATATATAGCAAAAATAATCTGCTTATTTACCAGTTTTTTTTTTAGCATCATTTTTAACTAATTTTTAGTAGTTTTAACTAAATTTTTTACGGACTTTTTTCTATTAGTGTAGTGACCGATATGATTATGCATGGTTCGATTATCAGTTATATACAGTGTTACCGTGTATTTTTTTAGTAAAACTGTAAATAAAAACTGTTTCTTTATAGAAAAACTGTTTTTTGAAAAAAATCAGAATAAATTCTGGGATCCCGAAGTCTTCTGGGACTAAAATATTATCCCAGGGTCTCAATATTCAAAATATCGAGATTTGAATAATTTAATTGCCTATGGCATTTATAGTTATCGACTTTTTGCATAGCCTCCTAATAAAATTTTTTTTATAAATTTTGGTCTCCTAGGCCCGAATCTGAAGTTAAAAAAAGTTCATCGAATCACCCTTCCGAGATGTGAGCCTTTTTTTATTAACCCCTGACTTAGGATAGAATACTTTAATGATCAATGTTGTACTTCAAAATAAACCAAACCGCTGAAGCTAGGAAGTTGAAATTTGGTATGTAGGTTCCTCTTTCGGAAATTCCTACCGGAACGGGCAAAAAGGGGAAAAGTCTCCCCCTTGGCGGCCTGCCAAAACCCCTTTGGCTAGAAAGCTGAAATTTAAGATATGTGTTCCTTGAAGTATGGGCTAACTTTTCTGGAAAGTACTTTCTTGAATTTTGGACAGGGACGTTGTAAAAATGGGGGTTAAAAAGGGGAAAAAGGCCCCCCTTGACGGCCTGCCCAAACCGCTGGAGGTAGGAAGTTGAAATTTGGTATAAAGGTTCCTCCACTATCGTAGACATCCACCAAGACGGGAGTTTTGGAAATTTTTACAGGGACGGGCAAAAAGGGGAAAAAGTCTCTCCCTTGACGGCCTGCTCAAACTGCTGGAGCTATGAAGTTGAAATTTGGTATGTAGGTTCCTCGACCGGTGTAGACGTCCGTTGAGACGGCATTTTTGGAAATTCTTATCGGGAGGGGCAAAAAGGGGACAAAAAAAGTACCTTTTTCCAAAAAAGTACCTTTTCCCAAAAAAAAATACCTTTTCCCAAAAAAGTACCTTTTTCCCAAAAAAGTACCTTTTTCCAAAAAAAGTACCTTTTTCCCAAAAAAGTACATTTTTCCAAAAAAAAGTACCTTTTTCCAAAAAAAGTACCTTTTTCCAAAAAAAAGTACCTTTTTCCAAAAAAAGTACCTTTTTCCAAAATAAAGTACCTTTTTCCAAAAAAGTACCTTTTTCCAAAAAAAAGTACCTTTTTCCAAAAAAAGTACCTCTTTCCAAAAAAGTACCTTTTTCCAAAAAAAGTACCTTTTTTCAAAAAAAGTACCTTTTTCCAAAAAAAAGTACCTTTTCCAAAAAAAAGTACCTTTTCCCGAAAAAAGTACCTTTTCCCGAAAAAAGTACCTTTTTCCAAAAAAGTACCTTTTTCCAAAAAAGTACCTTGTCCAAAAAAAAGTACCTTTTTCCAAAAAACATACATTTTTCCAAAAAAAACACCTTTTTAAAAAAAAATAGCTTTTCCAAAAAAAGTACAAATAAAGTACTTTGTAAAAACAAAGTATCTTTTTCCAAAAAATTTCGTTATTCCAAAAAGTACCATTTAAAATAATATATGATTTCAAAAAAACTACTTTTTTTCCTCCCCCCACGGATATCTCCACTAAAACAAGGTTTCTTGATATTCGGCATAGACGTGCGCTAAGACGGGATTTTTGGAAATTCCTACCGGAACGGGCAAAAAGGGGAAAAGTCTCCCCATAAACAGTCTCACAAATTGGAAAAGTGCCTGCCCAAACCACTGGAGGTAAGAAGTTGAAATTTGGTATAAAGGTTCCTCCACTGTAGTAGACATCGACTAAGTTTGTATTTTTGGAATTCCCTACAGGATATCCCAAAAGGAAACTCGGTATGTGAGTTCCTCCTTCTGTGTAGGCGTCCGCTTAGATGGAATTTTTGAAATTCCTATCGGGAGGGGAAATAAGGTAAAAGTCTCCTCCTGACGGCTTGCCCAATCCCTTTTGGCCAACCTAAAATTTTAAATATGTATTCCTTGGAGTAGGACTAACTCACCGGCAATGTAATTTTTCTATTTTGGAACAGGAACATAGTAAAAATGGTGGTTGAAAGGGAAAAATGTCCCCACTAACGGCCTGCCCAAACCGCTTAGGCAATGCAGTTGAAATTTGGTATGAATGTTCCTCATCCATCGCAGATAGCCGCGAAGATGGAATTTTTGTAAATTCCTAAAGGGAGGGGCAAAAAGAAGAAAAGCCTCACCTTGGGGGACGGTAAAAACCCCTTCGGCTAGAAACCTGAAGCTTAAAATGTGGGTCCCTGGAGTAAGGGCTAACTTATTAGAAAGATACTTTTTGGAATTTTGGACAGGGTCGTTATAAAATGGGGGCTCAAAAAGGGAAAGTTGCCCCTTAACGACCTGTCCAAACTGCTGGAACTAGGAAGCTGAAATTCGGTACTTAGGTTTCTCTTCCAGCCTAATTCCAACCAGGAGGGACAAAAAAAGAAAAAGTGTCCCCCTTGACAGCCTGCTCAAACTGCTGGAACTAGGAAGCTGAAATTCCCTGTCGATGGATTTTCGGAAATTCCTACCGAGAGGGGCACAAATAGTAAAAGTTGGCTAGAAACCTGAAATGTAAAACATATGTTACTTGTAGTATGGGCTCACTTACCGGGAAGGTGCTTTTTGGACAGGGACATTGCAAAAATGGGGATTAATGAAGCGAAAAGTGCCTCTTAAAGGCCTGCCCAAACCGCTGGAGGTAGGAAGTTGAAATTTGGTATTAAAGTTCCACCTCTATTGTAGACATCCGCTAAGATGAGATTTTTGGAAATTTCTACAGGTAGGGTCAAAAACAGGAAAAGTCTCCCCCTTAACGGCCTGGCCAAACTGCTGGAACAAGGGATCTTAAATTCGGTATTTGGGTTCCTTCTCCAACGTTGACGTCCCCTAAGATGGTATTTTTGGAAATTCATACCGGGAGGGGTAAAAAGGTAAAAACTTCCCTCTTGACGGCCTGGCCAAACTGCTGGATATAGAGACCTAAAATTATGTATGTAGTAGGTTCCTCCTCCAACGCAGACGTCCTCTAAGACGGAATTTTTGGAAATTCGTACCGGGAGGGGTAAAAACGGAATAATTCTCCCCTTTGATGGCCTAACCGAACCCTTCGGCTAGAAACCTGTAATATATAATGTTTTCCTTGGAATATGGGCTAACTTATCGACAAGGCATTTCTAGGACTTTGGACAGGAACGTGGTGGTTCAAAAGGGGGAAATTGCCCCCCCCCCCCCTTAACGTCTGCGTCTTTAGCTAGAAACCTAAAACTTAAAGAACAAGTGTATATGAAACACTAAAATTAAGAAACTAAATAGGAAACGAGTGGAATTGAAACACTACACAAGTGGAATGAAATGGATATAAACGTTGAACGAGTGGAATTGAAATTATAGACAATGCAAATGGATTGGAAGAGGGAATTACCTGTTCAAACACTATCCACGGAATATGAAACTTATGTAGCATTGAAACATACTCTCCAAAAAGTTAAACAAATTTTCTAAAAGAGAAAAAACCTTAGAAAAGGAATGGAACTTATATATTCCGATATTTAAACTTCATGTAACGAAGCACCGGTGGAAGAAACCGACGCAGTAAATTTTCCAACTGAATTTGTGAATTTACTTGAATTGCCAGGTCTACCTTTACATAAACTGGAATTAAAAAAAAAACTTTAAGACAAACTTTGCCCGCTATTTTTAATATTATAAAATGCTTTCCAACCCTGCTTTACGTTATTTATTTTCATTCAAAACACAAATGGACAAAACTACCCTACGGGAAATGAAGGGTCGATTGATCCAAAGTGACAAATCTGTGACAGGTGCATAGGGGACAGGTTACAAAACTGATGTAAACCCAAATTTCGGTGTATCAAAAAGTCGTAATTGCTGCAAAATATTCAACATCGTTACTATTGAAATGGAGGCCAAACATTAACTAGTTCATTTTGGATATATCCTATAACTGGAGAAAAAGTATCATAACATCAAATTGACAAAAGTAACTAGTACCTTTGCAGTTGAAGTAGTGATATAACACAGAACAGGTGCAGTATAATTAGATGTGTATGAAAAAATGGCGATCGGTACCGTAAAACCCTATCCCGTGACCGTTACAAAGTTTACATAATACTTAACTTTGTGGCCACAGAAATGATGACAAAATAATAAACTACGAGTAGTTCAAAAATATTGTTCGGATACGAGTATGCATAATAGATTGTCAATGACAAGCAAAACAAACTGTTCAGTGACTGACCGAAAGGCTGTACAACCCTTTTGGATTTATTCACAAACACTGGGGATGTTATATCCAAAAAGTCAGAATATTTTATTGGATATTTTGATTACCGGTTCTTTTCTCTAATCGTTGGTGAAAATGTTTTGTAATACCGATATTACCGGGTCGAAATGACCCATTGGACTAAAATAGGTACATCACATCTGTATTTTAATTAAAGAGAAGATTAAATTTACGTTAATAACTGAAAACTAGCTCAAAAAGCCCAAAATGACCCGAAAACCAGTTTAGTGTTGAATTCAGGAATGGTCTTTGTAAATTGCGCACATATTTTTTTATATGTAAACTTAACAGGGTTTTACTTAAAATATGTGCCCAGATTCTATAATACGATAGACGATTATCGTACACTTTTCGAAGTTTAATAACTATTATATTACATAAAATTTTTAATTGACTTATTGGCATAGACAAGCAACTTGATGGAACCTCACAAGAACAAGTCTAAAGCGGTCAAACCGCACGATTTCTGTGACTAGTTTAAGTCGCTTCTGTGTGGGATAACCATGACCTCAAATCGGTCGTGCAGAATGTCCAGGTCGCTTCAGCTATGTGGCACGTAGCGCCGCCTGTTGGAGCCACATGTCGTTCACATCCATTTCATCCAATTTTGGCCAAAGAAATCATCATAATGTGATAATTACCTGTGAAAAGGAAATAACGATAGAAATTTTCTTCCGATGACAAAACATTCATTGTGTAGGTTATGATTGACAAGACTTCCATTAGCCACACTCATCGATGTGTCGACCATGGTGTGTCTCGTTAAAAGGTGATGCTACGAGTCGTAGCCTGTGTAGAGGGTTGGTCGTTTGATTCCCCGTCATGGAATACACAAAAAGTTTTTCATATAGAGGCAATTTAACCATAAAAAATATTT